>LR539397.1:881291-928567 GCA_900536315.3 Caenorhabditis becei | reverse complement strand
TACTCTTTCTCTGTTTTCATGTGATACTTTATCATTTTCTCGATTCCTACTGATCTTGAGTTTTATCCTGTACCTTTCTCTCCAACTGTGACTATCAGACGGTTGTAAAATTTTGAAATTGCATAACATTGGTAAATAATAAAAAATGATTTCTACTCTGGTTTCTGTTTCTCAAGTCTCATGTGAAACTGATACAAATAATAGACTGATTAACTGTTTTATTCCAGTTTCCTTATACAAATCAAAAACCCGGAACACTTATGGTGGAATGTGGACGAAGTAGGTGGACATTGCCTGGAGTTTAGAGTTCTTTAGTCGGTTTGGCACGCAGGAATGAGTTCTTGCTCAGCGAGCACTGGCACGCGACGGGTAACTGAATGATAAAGTGATTAGGAGATAAGGGTTACTGTACCTGTATCTGTTCGACGATCCAGTCCTCGCAGGAGGCGTCGCCAGCATTTCGCAACACTTTGAACGACAATGTTTGGACGTCGCATTGACCGTGGGCTGGAAGAAGAGACTGATTAATAAAAGTTGGAAAGAGGATGGATGGGACAACTTTTATGATCTCTGATAAGTTTTCGTTTTTCTCGACAGCGAAGGTTCGAAAATGAAACTGACTGACCCATATCAGTAATCGTATCAAAGATACATCCCATCTCTTGCGAATTGCATTGAACTGTGTTGAAAATCTTCGGGAAGCAGTTGGATCCGAGCATATAAAGTCCCCGGCACGCAGAGCACAGCGACTCATGGGTGCCTCCGTCGACGGGCTCTCCCAGATCGGAGCACACTCCGACGGGAATGAAGTTACCGAGGGAGCAGGCGGGACCTGTGGGCGGGGCATCACTGAACACCGAAGTACGGATCCTTGCGAACATCCGACGAGCCGAACTGGATGAGGTGTTGGTGGAGCGGCGAGTGATCTCATCGTTCAGAGCTGTTTTTATCATTTGGCATCGAGAATCACACTGATTCGGCTGGAAAGGCATAGTTAGCTGAAGTTCTGGGATTGCATCGCACTTGTTCAACTGCTTCAACCAAGACAGCGTCTCCAAGTGCACTCGTGAACGGGGATTCTGGGAAGGAGTCGGCAAAGTTCTGAGCAGCCTCGTCGACGGAATCAGCCATGAACAGTTGGTTCCGACCGCCGGCAGCTTCCAGAAGTTTGTACTTCTCCGCTTCTGAGTACTTTTGGCACTGGACGTTTGTTGATGGGCGCAATCTGAAAATGGGATGGAAGTTCGTTTGAGGAATTATCAGAAGACCCACTTCTTCATTTTCATCGGGATCTTCACGGACGGGGCATTTGGAGGGCGGGGTTCTGCTGTGGAGGACGTCGAAACGAAAACTTCTGTTTCGTTCTGGAAAAAAACGTTCAGGATTTAAGAAGACTGTGCTGAAGCATACGTCAAAGTCTTCAATAATCTCGAATGTTGAGTTGATCAGAATGGTAATTTCAGAGTCATTCATGGAAATGTGACCCGTTTGATAACCGTATCCCTTTTCCAGCTCAGCCGGAATCAGAAGAAACAAGTTGAATACGATAGAGAGTAAGAGCATGGATATCTGCAAAAAAGGACAGTGTGGCATGAGAGGGACACGTAAGCGAGTATGCGGCAAGAGGCGGACGCCGCGCGGAAGCGGATGTTTGTGTTGTGCGGAAGGGTGCGATAGGAAAAGAAAGAGGAGAAGTTGAGTAGGGAGCAGGTGGACAGAGGTTTTTTGATCTTCGGAGAATGTGACGGAATCTGGAGTTGAAGGCCACGGAAGGTTAAGCAAATAGGATTAAGGGCGATAAGAATCTGAATGACAACAAGGGAACTTGTGGTAGGAATTTGGAAGTTTTTCGAAACTTTGATAGTATCTCGGCAATCAGAATAGTCCGACCGAATATATTTAGGGTTAGGTTCCTTGTCTATGGGACTAGACCGTTTCTGAAAAGTTTTAACTCTTGTCTACTTTATGCTGATCTCTCGAAATACGAATTTAAGGAAAAATACCACTGCGAAAGAGTGATTTTCAAACAGATATGCTATTAATTTGACAATGTTCTGTGGAAACGAACTGGTAAATGACCGATCAGTATGCAATACGAACCAATAAAAAGGGAATGCAAACTGACCGAGTCTCTCACCAGTCATTTTCTAAAAAGAGACAGTATGCGAATGTAAAATGGATTCGTATCAAGAGAACATTAGAATTGAGAGGAGGAGGGAGAGTGTATTTGCCTATTATAACAATAACAGAGGAGCAGATTGATCAAAAATGGAAAACAAACAGAAAAGGAGCCGAGGGCGAGCCTGTAAGCATGAATGTTCGGCGAAGACGGGCGAACAGAATAAGGAGAAGACATGGCAATTTGCATATGAACCGAGCGAGAAGCACGAAAACAGAATGGAGGAGCGGGTTTCCAGGCAACACGTGTCGCCGGGATAGCAGGTAATTGTTTGTTTTGATACGCTCTCGCAGATAACTCCGACTCGCCGTCCCGTGTCTCCCCTTCGCCTCTGTTTCAAGAACAGCGCCAGACAACCGAATTCCTTCCGAGCAGCTGCTTTCTGCCTGTGTTTTTTCTCGCTTTTTGCAATTTGCTTCACTGATTCGGATGAAAATGAATGGTTTCTAATGTTCCCGTCAACCCTTGACTAGCCCTTCCCGTGTATTTTAATCTTCGTAAATGAATATCAAAGCCGAGTAAACTATGCCCTTGTCGGCTTTCTCTAATTACAACTGACTGACAATGTTCTGAGCGAAATTATAATCAGAGACTATGTCCCAGGAGCATAAAATGCAAGTTGTGACGTCGTTCCAAAAGGGCCCAGCCGAAAGCGAATCTCGCCCGGGTTACTGTAGCCCCCGCCCATCTCAACTTCTCGCAAGCGTCCCTTTCTCATACTTTATGGGCGGACTTGTGTACACTCGGTCAGATTCCGAGTCCTTGCCAAAAGAACACCTGCTTCTTCTCTCTTCTTCATCTTCCCTTTTTCTCATTCCTCGGGGCAACGACCATTTTGCTGCGTGCGCTCCTCGCGCTCTTGTTGTTTTTCTGTTACTTTTTCGTCGTCGTCCGCTTCTTCCGTTTCATTTCTTGGATCACCACTTCCTCGCAAACTATCAAGACGTGATTCATCATCATTGGGTCCCGATGAATGGAAAGGGCTGCTGCTCCCTCTCTCTGGCTCCCAATTAGGCGTCCCGTCGTCCCTTTTCCATCTCTTTTACGTGTCTATCCATTTCTTTCCTTCACACTTTTTTCGGAAGGTGCTGAGAGCTTTCTCTCTCTTTCTCACACACACACACAATGCGCGTATAATTATAGATACCTGGTGAAGAGTCACTCTCTGGTTACTCTGGGACGACAACAGACGGAGAGTTTAGTAGGTGTGTGTGTCTAGTGTTTATCTATTTCTTTGTAGCTGTGAGGTGAGCCAAAGGAAGAGAAGTGAGAGAGAAACGAAACGGCAATCTTATCTGCGTATCAGCGGTACTTGGCCGCATGCGATTGTTTCTCCCTAGATGGCTCCTCTCATTCCGATAGGTCAACACACTTTCCAGGCCCCTTGTCGCCACCGACAACTGCAGATCACAAGCTGTTCCCCCGTGTTCTCGCGCTCTCTCTCGTTTTTGGTTACTCATCACCCCCGTCTTCGCTCTTCTCTCATTCTTTTCGGCATTGTCCGCATTGGTCTGGACGTCGAGAGTGCTTTCGAAATGTGTGTGTGTGTGTGTCTTATCCCCCGGTCGTTCTCTTCTTCGCACCTTCTTCGACTTCTCATGTCTAGCGGACACCTACAGGAGGACTCGGAAGCTCTCGAGATTAGCCCTTGCTCTAATTACTACCCGCCTTCCACACTCTCTAATCTGACGTGTACGAGTGTCTCTGTTTCCAAGCAAGTGACAATTTCCGAGGCCGCCTAATTAAAAACTGATAGCTTTTTTCTCTCTCGTCTCCAGGTGCCCGCTCTCATTTGTTTTGATTCGCTTACTCTTGCAACAAGTCCGCACCGCTTATGACCTTCAGAATGGCTGTCCCAACTTTACATCTACAAAGATTCCCGCCAGACATGCCCCACCTGATCAAGCACTGCCCCGACACCTCCTCTGCCATACACATCCGTTTGCCCGGAAAGACACGAGAGGCGTGATGGTGATAAACATATCGCTGTCTCCGACTTTCCTTCCCGAAATGTTATGGTTTCATCATACTCTCTCACTGCCTGTCGCTGATCTGTTTGGTGTCACTTTACACGTTGCCACCTGACTATACTTGGCTCTCGTCTCTCTATTTCCACTCCCATCCCATCTCCACAGCAAAAACAGCACCATTCTTCGCGTCTCCTTACAGTACTTTCCACTTCTTCTCACTTTACTATTTTGCCCCCACTCACTTCTCTGCACACTCTCTCATCCAAACACTGCCTCACTCATTGCTCGAATCTTTTCAAACGATGCGTTTTTTAAGTTCCCATGCAAAGAATAGGAGAGAAAACGGAAATGGGCGAGAAGGGGAACGAGAACAAAAAAGAAGGAAAACGGTTCGGGCATGCACTCCGATATGATCTGACTCTTGTGGCTCCCCAACTATCATGTGCCTTTTTCGGTTTTTTTTGTCTCGTTCATTCCCAGAGGTGATAAGAAAATATGGAGAAATAGGAGAGGAGAGCTGGCTCTGCTCTCGTCATTCACGGAATGATGGTGATAACGAGTGAGGAACGAGCGTTGTTACTTATTCTCCAGGTGACGGGGATCATCAGGGTTTCATGGAGAATAGTGCCTGAAGAGCTGTGATGAAATCATCGCCGATGAGCAAATCAAGACTCTTTCAGATTTTTCCGAAAAGTTATGACTAAAGAATCATGTACTTTGATCAGGTACCTAGTAGCTAAAACAACAATCATCATTTCTTCACGTTCTTCCCAGTTTCTCCACAGCCACACATTATCTGAAACGTCTGCTTGCTCATCTTTATTAGGCTAATGATGACATAGTTGTAAAATGTTTTGGAACCCGTCTGCCGCCCTTTCGAACAGTGTTACCAGCACAGGAAGATCGGAGTTTGTACAGTGATTGTAATCCTTATTGAGTGTGCGTCCTTACACATACCTCCACACTTGGCTCTTATCGCTCTCGCTCTTTTGCCCGAATATTTCTCTGTGTCTGCTACTTTCGTAATCACTCAATCATTTTCTGCGATCTGCTCGAAATCACACTTTCCCTCCCTCATTTGTTGATTTCAGAAATGGCTCCAGCCATGCAGCGTCTCCTACAAACTGCTTCCCAGAAGCACAACGCATCGCCGACTCCGTTCCGCAAACGTCGCAACTTCATCCCGTCTCCGCTGATCGCCTGTCCAGAGGCTGGAATCGTTTCCAACGGAATTCCACATAGAGAAGATGACAAACTCCAGCAGCCATTCCTTTTCCGCCCGACAATCCACTCAGAGATTGAGAAAAAGATGGAGAGTGAGAGGAAGCCGACTGTGGTCAAGATCAAGAGAGATATCAAAAGAATCAACCAACTGCTCCCAATCGACATTCTCATTCGTTCTCTCAAACAGCAGGCTTCCAAAACCAAAATTCCACTGGATCCTATCCCGATTCTTCTGAAACTCTCTCCTCAGATGCGCCGTGTTAAGAACAAAAGGAACTTCAAAAAGCCACGTTTCCACAGAAAGAAGCCAGAATCTGGAAGACTCATTCCGCTGCTCCAGAAGCCGTCCATCACTATCGAACAGATCATGGCCACGCCTACCGGAATGGCAGTCGAGGCGCGACCGAAAGTCATTGCCCAAATGCTCGTAAGCAAACTGCTCGACCTGCGCCCACAAGTTGTGATCCACGGTTCCCTGTCGGAAGTCATCGCCAGTCGACGTAAAATTCTCTATCTGTGAGTAGGTTTTCCAGGTCGCCAGTACAACGCGAGCCTTATCAGTGACCTTATCAATATTTGTTTTCATTTAGTCAGGTGCACCGTTCTTTGCTAACTGTCTTCTTTCAGGGAAGAAGGTGCCTGCTGGATGCAAATTTTCATCCCGGGCGCCAGAGAGGACGATCCGCACGTGCCGCCCGTCTTCAAACTCTTCGACAACACAGACAAGGGAGTTCCGGAGGAGCTGATGCAGAACAGAGACCACTACGGTTCACTGACCACTTATCAGTTCCGCGTGCTCGCCAAAAGATACGCAATCGGCGGTGGAATGGACCTCGCAGAACGAGTTCTTTTCGCGGAGATTCTGGGGATGACTGAGGAAGCCGTGAGTTGAAGATCCTCTTGAAATTTGACAAGTTATCATTTCAGGTCCACTGTTTTTTTCTGGAAATGCGTTTGGTCGACGAGCTGAAGGGGTTGACCGAACGCCAGATCCAAAGCCTGCTCTTCGATGCCTTCAGCGACTCCTCGAAGATGAGTGAAATCGAGGACGACGCCGCCCTCGACATGCTCCAAGTGTACAAACACATCATAGTTCCGATTCCAGAAGGAGTAGTCCTCAACTAATTGTATATTCACTTCGATTGTATCATCCGTAACTGTATCTCTAGTTGTTCTCGTTGGAGCAGTAGCATGCTTCCTCTTCACACCGTCCGTACTGCTCTGGGAACCAACTCTGCACAATCACCTTCTTCTCGATTTCTCCATCTGCCACGTGTTCTTCTTCGACGTATAATTTTGATATCTCTCCAAAGATCTTATCGATTTCTCGTGTCCCGCCCCCGATTATTTCTACAAATCATTCTTCCGTGTGCATGATATTTATTCCCAGCTTGCCAGAAAGACTCAATAAAAAGAAATTCTATCAACTGTAACTGCGAGACAATGACAAGTAACCAGACTACAATCAACAGTAAGTAAGCCAGGGAAAAAGGAACAACTGGAAATGTTGAAGAGGAGAAGCCGAAGGAAAGGGCAGGTGCGTCGATAAGAACCGAGGTGGACACGAGGACCGAGATGGACTCGGAAGCGGGCAGTTTCCGGGATGCAAAGTCGCCGAGCAGGAGCGTCAGAGGACCCGTCGAAGATCCCGCGGTGAGATAGATGGGAGCAGTTGATTGTGACTGTGAGACTTCAGATCCGATACGCCTACACCATCATAATGAAAATTCTGGGGTGTGGAAAGACGCCTGATGCTGCTCTGACCCGTGTCGTCTCACCGGACGATCTGTACACTTTGCTGGATTATGTCAAGTATGAAGTGTACCAGGAGTTAAACACTTTTCTTTATTTAGACCTGTCTTCATGGCACAACCCAGTTGTGTGGAAGTGTCCGGACCAATTCACATCTGCGGAGACATCCATGGCCAATTCAGTGGTATGTCCAGAACGAGTAGTTCTAATCCTCCTGCTTGTCTCCAGATCTTCTCCGTGTGTTCGACAAAGTTGGCTTCCCGAGCCGTGTCAACTACTTGTTCCTGGGAGACTACGTGGATCGTGGAAAGAACTGTCTCGAGACCATCATGCTCCTCTTCTCCTACAAGATCGTCTACCCGAATCACTTCTTCCTGCTTCGTGGCAATCATGAGTGTCCGATGATCAACAAGCAGTACGGATTCTACGACGAGTGCCTGAGACGCTACAAACTCGTCCGTGTCTGGGAGGCCTTCCAGGACATTTTCGCATGGATGCCACTCACGGGAATCATCGGAGAACGGATTCTGTGTATGCACGGAGGAGTTTCTCCGAATGTTTGTTCAGACATAAACTTCTGAGAGTCATTCTTCCATTTTCAGTTGACCAGTGTCGACCAGCTGCGAGCCTTCAAACGACCGAACTACCAACCGGAAAGCCCTTCCCTCGAAGTAGACATCCTCTGGAGTGACCCATCGAACTTCCACAAGGGCTGGGCTCCCAACTCTCGCGGAGTCTCATACGTGTTCGGTCCAGATGCCCTCCGCCGTCTTCTCAACAACCTGAACATCGACCTTGTCGTCAGAGCTCATCAAGTCGTCCAGGACGGCTACGAGTTCTTCGCGTGTCGTCGTCTCGTCACAGTCTTCACAGCCCCGTTCTACTGCGGACAGTTCGACAATGCTGCTGCCGTCATGTTCATCACCAGTCGGCTCCGCTGCTCATTCACGGTACTCACCTTGTCCCCTTGTCCCTGTCAACTCTTTTCTTTCAGATCATGCGTCCCAGAAAGAAAATAAAAGTGGTGAAGCGTCGTTTCCGTCGCATGGTTCCGAAGAAATCGAAGCCGCAGTAATCAATCCTCTCTCTTTCTGGCAGTACATTATTTCTCAATATAAACACATTCGCATCCTCAATGTTTATGTGCCTCGATCGGTGTCTCAGCCGGTAGTGCATGGATATTATTGTTTATTCAGTTCCCTCCTCGCTTCCATAAACTCGTATGCCCTTCATGGACTGTTTGTGTGTGTTCTCCTAGCTGGCCGCCCCACCGCCCACCGCTCATCCGACAGTTCTCGCCCACTCCCCAACATTCCTTTATCATCGGACCAAAAAGCATTTTTTATTGGACAGTGCCGACACAATCTGTAGAATGTATCCGGACGTTTTTCCCTTATCGAATCATCCAGTTCGTCGTTGAAAATTGTCCTGAAATCCGAATTCGCACGTGTTCACGCCATCGAAAACGTGCATTCTGAAATGTATCAGCTGATGATTCTCGTGCCACTTCCGATCCATTTCCCTGCTCGGCACCTAAATAAGCCGAGAGATTGGCCTCGATTTCCGGTATTTGATAGACGAAACTAATTGAATTGCGCAAGCAGTGAGACAGTTATACTGCCCTCCCCTGTCTCGTTTCCTGTTATTCAGAAGTATGTGTATGCTGGTGAGAGGTCACGTGTCGTCCTTGTTCACGAGGTTTGAGGTTTAAAACTCGTCCAGCGACACGGAAGCGAGAAGCTACAGTACTCCATTTGCATCAGCCATTCCTCGAAAACAACACTCGAAAATTCCGTAGAACCGAAAAAGGAATTGGATGAATTGAACATGCAGCCATTTCTCAAATTAACGAGCGACTTGGTGCATAACTCAACTCGAGTCCCGGTTCTCTTTTGTCTGGTTCTTCTCGGCTTCTTATCCCGAAACTTCTTCTGCTTCCTTCATCATCACAGGCTCCGCCCACCGTGTCTCCGTCTCTTCTTCCTCCTAGATGTCTCGTTCCCAAGTCGAATACACTTTATTTCCGCTCCAATTCGAATCATCTCCATTTTCTGCGCCTTCGTTGTTCGGTCTCCTTCTTTTTTCGAGACACTGTGTGCTCTTTCTCTCTCTCTCTCAAATTTCATTTCGACCGCCCTCTCGTGCCTTCTTCTAGGAACAAATGAGGATGACGTGAGATTTGTGTTGAGCAAAGCAAAAAATGAAAAAAGAGCGAGAGAAGATGAACAAATTCAAAAATAAGCGATGCCGAGCTATTTCCGGCCCTTCATCACTTTGTCGATTGCATGACGTCACAGGTAGACGATGGAAACGGAGATGAGGATGAGCCGGGCGGGTGACGCGTGCGCCGGATTTGCTGGTCGCGAGTCGTTCGGACACCACAACTTTTTCGGGAGGGCCACAGCACTTGTCAATCAAAACCCATGTTTGGCTGATTGATTGAAACTTTTCCTCCTCGTCCGCTTCTCTTTTCTTCGAACATGAGTAATAAGTTTGGCGAGTCGTCCGCCTCGTCTTCCAATCCGATTCCTTGATTATTTTGCCTCTTGCTTTGTGCTTTTCTGACGTGTTCATGAGAATTCTGCTTCCCGTCCGCCACTTGTTATTCCCATTGTCACATGGACAATTGTGAAGGAAAAAGCAACAGCGAAATGTTTGAATTCAATGTATTCTGCTAAGTTTTTCTGCCGTCCAAGCGTTGTTACATTGAGCTTCTGGAGCTGGATCTGCCCTTACAAGGGAGGTGTGTGAAGATGTCAAGCTATAGTTGGCTGAAAATTGTCATGAGGGTAGGGAATGGTCCCAATAGGCAGGATCCAAAAGCGTCCTGCCAGAGTTTCTTTCTTCTGAAAACTTCTATAAGCCAAGAAGTGCAATTCGTTTTCAGCTTTACCTTTTACGTGGAAAACTACTCATTTCAATGTAAAACGGACTTTTGGGCGCACTTCTTGACCTATATTTACCTGCATTCGGAAGAACTCATTCCGTACCCTCATGAAAAGTTTTAGCCAAGTTTATCTCATTGGTTAGGCTACATAACTATGTTCTTCTACCGATGTTCGAAACCCAACATTGATTGAATCCCAAGATCTGGAAACTCCAAAACATTTAGTCAAACTATCCTCACAGAAGATGCGTCAATCGCAAACCCTTTTTACCGGAGTAGACTGTTTTCTCAAGTATTGTTTCTTTGGCAACCGACATTTTCTTCGTGACAAGAACCTTTGACGTCATCTTCGAGATCCTCTACTCTAATTTCAGAAAAGCCTCGCCCCGAGCAGGATGTTCTAATCCTTGCCAATTGCTTCTCTCTCTCTCTCTCATCAGCTCCAATTGGGGGTGCCAAGACTATAAGTCAGCAGCGACTCCTTCTTCTTCTCTCATCTCCTCATCCGTCGATTTGGTCGCGCTCTGTCGCTTCAGAAGAAAACGACGGGCCCCTTGCTCGCGCGCTTCCCTCTTTTTCTCGCCGTAGGCTATCGATTTCTCGGTTTCTCTCGCTTCCACACACCCCTATTCGGGCTTCTTCTTCTTCGCCTTCATCCTCATTCGCTGCTTCTTTTTTCTCCCCAGTGTGCGGGGTGCAAAAGCAGCGCGCGCATCCAAGAGAGACCCGGCAGAGACGCAGTCCGCCAGAAAGAGAGGGAGCGAGGGAGACCTATCGCATTTTATTTTCAAATTGCAATTCGTGTGTGTGTGTGTGTGCCCGTTGCCCGTTTTTGACGATTCTCCCATTCCTCGCCTCCTCCATTTTCTTCCTCGTCTCACGTGCTCGCCTGCTTCCAGATCTCACGAGGACATCCACCAGTCGATCGTACCGTCGGACGGCATCCCGACCTCCGACGATGAGCAGTGCAGAGGGTCATCTAGAACTGTTGACAGAGGAACAACTCGTCGCCCGATGTGTTCAGTGCTTCGGTAAGTGTATGCTAATCGGCAACACATCATTCACAGTTGTAGATGTCGACGAAGACGACGACGTGGAGGACCTTGAATTCGCTGACGCCTTGTTTTTGAGTCACCAATGGCTGAGTGACAGCCTCAATCTAATCACACAGTTTGTCAACTTCTATCAGGTTCGTTGTGAGACCTACAGTAACCCCAAAAGAATGATATATCCTTCAAAAACAGAACAACTTATGCAAACTACCCAAACCCTGTCTTTAACAGTTTCTCTGTACAGTAACCCTTGTCTTCCAGGAATCTCGGAATGTAGAACAACGCGAAGCGGTTTGTCGAGCGGTTTCATTCTGGATCGAAAAGTTTCCGATGCACTTTGATGCCCAACCTCAAGTGTGTGCTCAAGTGGTCCGACTCAAAACAATTGCTGAAGACGTGAACGAGAGCATTCGAAATGGTCTTGATGTTAGCGCTCTGTGAGTTGTGATCAAACGACACGCACAACAATATCCCATTCTAGACCATCTTTTGCCTGGCTTCGCGCCGTTTCTGTCAGGAATCCTCTCGCGAAACAGGTAAGTTGATCCTTTGAGTTCCTATGAGTTTGTGAGCTTGGGTGACCATGAAGTGGACCAATGAGTTGAGTGCCGCCGACGCTTTCCCTCCGTTGCTTCAGATGATCAGCTAAAAAGTGAACGCTTTGCGAAGAACCGCGCGACGAAAGCCCGCGAGTTACAGACCAGCGTTCGCATCGGTTTCGAGACCCTGCCCACTCCCGGCACCCCGCCGCCCTTCCCGATTGCTCACAAGTTCTCATTCGTACTCAACCGTTCTTCTGGAGTCCTTGACTCATTTCTCTTTTTCAGACGGCCTTCTCTCTTTCGTTCGTTCAAGCTTCTGCCAGCGACATCTCCACTTCGCTCTCACACATTGACTACAGGGTTCTGTCTCGGATATCGGTAAGTTTTCTAGTCCTTGGAAGATGTAGAATATGGTTTTTTTCAGATAACAGAACTGAAAATGTATGTGAAAAATGGAAATTTGAAGTCATGTCCGATGCTAGAAAGAAGTATCTCTGTGTTCAACGTGAGGTAACATACAGTAATTCATCTAATCGTTTTCACTTCCAGAATCTCTCAAACTGGGTTCAATGCATGATTCTGAACAAGACGACGCCCAAGGAACGTGCTGAGATACTTGTGAAGTTTGTGCACGTGGCAAAACACCTCCGGAAGATCAACAACTTCAACACTCTGATGTCTGTCGTCGGAGGCATCACACACTCTTCGGTGGCTCGGCTGGCCAAGACACACGCAGTTCTCTCGAATGATATCAAAAAGGAACTCAACCATCTGACCACTCTCCTCTCCGCCCAACACAACTTTAGCGAATACCGGAAGGCGTTGGCGGCGTGCAACAAGAAGTTCCGGATCCCGATTATGTGGGTCTTGAAGCGAAAAAACAAATTGTGTAATTCGTCATTTTCAGCGGTGTTCACTTGAAAGATCTCGTTGCGATAAACTGTTCGGGAGCCAATTTCGAGAAGACAAAGTGTATCAGCTGCGAGAAGTTGGTCAAGCTGGCCACTCTGCTCTCCAACTTCCTGGTTTTCAATCAGAAGGGACACAATCTTCCGGAGATGAATATGGATTTGATTAACACTTTGAAAGTGTCACTGGATATCCGATATAGTTGTGATGACATATATGAGCTGTCTCTGAGAAGAGAACCAAAGACCTTTATGAACGTAGGTTTCCAGTTTCCAGATCGCAATGGAACATGTCTATTACAGTTCGAACCTTCATCCCGAGGAGTCGTCTTCGCCGAGTGGGCTTCTGGAGTCTCGGTGGCTCCGGACAACGCAACAGTCTCCAAACACATCAGTGCCATGGTGGACGCAGTCTTCAAACACTACGATCACGACCGCGACGGCTTCATCTCGCAGGAAGAGTTCCAACTGATCGCTGGAAACTTTCCGTTCATTGATGCCTTCGTGAACATCGATGCAGATATGGATGGGCAGATATCGAAGGATGAACTGAAAACGTACTTCATGGCTGCCAACAAGAACACAAAAGATCTGAGACGAGGATTCAAGCACAACTTCCATGAGACGACGTTCCTGACCCCGACGACGTGCAGTCACTGCAACAAAGTGCTCTGGGGACTCCTGCGTCAAGGATTCAAGTGCAAGGACTGCGGACTGGCCGTTCACAATTGCTGCAAGGCTAATGCAGTGGCTGAGTGCCGTCGGAAGAGCAGCAGCAACCTGACGAGAGCCGCCGAGTGGTTCGCATCCCCACGGGGCAGTGTGAGGAGCAAACTATGGAATACTTGCAAGTAAGAGAAGCAGTCATCCCCAGCACTTACATAAAGACTTCTCTCCAATTAAACATCAGATTTTCCAGAAGATCATCCCGTCCACGAACTGTATCGGCTGTCGCCACGTCACCAACTCAGGATACTGCAGTGGAAATAGCCGGACCCTGTTCAACTTCTGCTCGGCTCAATCCACCGTCGCTCAGAGACATTCGACCCCAGTCAACCAGCACTGAGTACTAGTGAGTTGACTGTTTTCCCTTTCCGAATGTTCTTATCCGTTTTCAGTCACTCAGGAAGCACCCCAGATGAAGAAATTGGGTTGGTGAGTCTGGCATGTGAAGAAGTGTTCGATGACGACGAACTGGCCGACCTCTCCTCGGCATCCTACAGAACTGCATAGTTTCTCTTCTCGGAATTGAATCTTATCCGTTTTCTATGTAGGCATTCCCATGTACTGGTAACTGACTTGCGATATGACCGACCGCACCATATCACTCTGTCCTTCTCCGTTTCCCACTCAATGGATTTTTCCTTCCCCAAACGAGCTTTTCTCACCAATTGTTTGATCTCAATTTTATAACTCCCACGTGTAACTATTTTGACTGTCATCAATTTGACCGAATAAAATATTTGACTTTCAAATGCGTTTTTCCTGGGACTTTTGGATCATCAAAGACGAACACAAACACACTACGTGAATTTTAATGTGTTCCGAATCTATTTCTGTTCACCCACTCAACAAAAAAATGAGTCACACGTGGAATAGATAACACGTCGAAAGAAAAAAAAAACTACTGGGTGGAAGCGGTCAGTTTCGGGTTCAGTCCTCGTTTTTGTCTCGAGAAAGCCGATCGGTGATGCTTTGTGTGCCATTTGGAAAGGTTTGTATAATTTTAGTAAATTTTTGTAAAATAAATTAGGTGCAGGTGTTCATTTTTTTCGTGGAAAACTAGCGTAAAAATTTCCTGTGAAACATCGAAAACTTTCCGAAAACGTGTTGAATTCCGTATCCCGGGGCATGCCGGCACTGTCGTCTCCCGTAAATCGACACTAGATCGCGGCGAGACCCGCCATAGTAGCTGCCCGCGAAACACCAGCATTCAAAACTAACGGCGGCAGGTGATCTTCGTTTTTCTCCCAATTTCTTCGCTTTTTGATGATTTTTCTGGGAAACTTCGTCGAGAGTAATAAATATAAAGCTTGTTTTGTCATAAACGTTCTGTGCTTTTCATTCATCTTAAAACTGTCATTCTAGATGAATCGGTTGCCTACAATCACGAAACAGCCTGCAAAGCAGCAGCCACGGAAGGAGAAGGCCCCACCAGAGGTTCCAGCAATCATTTCTGACAAAGTAAGCACATTTTTGTGTTGTTTAAATCTTTAATTTTAACATTTTCAGGAGCGCGTCACTTATTACGATAAGGGAAGATTCCTCGGCAAGGGAGGTTTCGCTCACTGTTATGAACTCAAAAATCGATCAACTGGAGAACTCGTGGCTGGAAAAGTGGTGCCCAAGAGTATGCTTGTCAAGCAGTATCAGAGGGATAAGGTTTATTAATCCAAGTTTAGTAAATATTTATCTACGTTGTTAATTTCAGATGACCCAAGAAGTTCAGATTCACCGAGAACTCTCTCATAAAAATATTGTGAAGCTCTTCCACTTCTTCGAAGATCAACTCAACGTCTACATAACTTTGGAGCTGTGCGCAAGACGTTCTCTGATGGAACTCCACAAAAGAAGAAAAGCAGTGACTGAGCCGGAAGCGCGTTACTTCACGCATCAAGTTGTTGAAGGAGTTCTTTACCTTCACGAGCTCAAGATCATTCACCGCGACATGAAACTCGGAAACCTCTTCCTGAATGACGATCTAGTGGTCAAGATTGGAGATTTCGGATTGGCGACGACAGTTGATGGAGAGGAGCGGAAGAAGACGTTGTGCGGAACACCGAACTACATAGCTCCTGAAGTCCTAAACAAGCTCGGACACTCGTTCGAAGTCGACATCTGGGCCGTCGGATGCATCCTCTACATCCTGCTCTTCGGACAGCCTCCGTTCGAGTCAAAGTCTCTCGAAGAGACCTATTCTCGCATCCGTCACAACAACTACACGATCCCATCCATTGCCACTCAGCCAGCGGCCAGTCTCATCCGCAAGATGCTCGATCCCGAACCGACTCGCCGTCCTACTGCCAAGCAGGTACGTTCAGTTTCTCATCTTCCGTAATCTAATTTGGCGTGACAGAGCTAGTTGGCTTTTTATCAGTTCACGCACGGATTTATTGCCCTAGATTTTGACTAGAAAAGGGCTCTGAAACCAGTAAAAAGTATTGTAGTTCCAAGTTTTGGTTCGGTTAGAATGAAATCGGCTCTCGCTCAGGTGTACCGGGATATCTTCTTCAAGTCCGGATTCATGCCGACCCGCCTCCCGGTGTCTTGTCTTACCATGGTTCCGAAGTTCGGACGTGATACTTCTATGATGGAGGAAAACGTGGCTCCAAAGGGAAGCGATCCGCGTGGCCAGAGGTAGGTCGTAATCGTCCAAACCTTGATTAGCTGTAATCTTTCAGGCCGTTGAATGGAAGAGCCGGGTTGACAGCTCTCCCACAACACATGATCGCGAACAACGCAGAGCGAGAGAAGGCCCAGCAACAAGCAGCGGAGGCGACGTTCCGGGAACCAGAAGACGCCTACCTGTCGCAATTGTTCCACCAAGTCGCCATGCTGTTGGAGCAGAGAATCCCTGGAGTAAGCTGATTGTGTGTAGCATTTATAATAACCACTTTTCAGCTCGATGAGGAAGAAGCTGCTATGGACGGCTATCAGTCGCCCGAGTGTCTGCCAGTCTTCTGGATCTCCAAGTGGGTCGACTACTCCGACAAGTACGGAATCGGCTACCAACTGTGTGACAACTCGGTCGGAGTTCTCTTCAACGACAACTCGCGTATCATGCTCGACCAGGCCGGAAACGAGTTGACCTACATCGAGAAGAGCAACAAGGAGCATTACTTCTCAATGCACAGCGGTGAAATGCCGAACTCGTTGACCAAGAAAGTCACCCTCCTGAAGTACTTCCGCTCGTACATGAACGATCATCTTCTGAAGGCTGGAGAGGGATCAGAGCAGAGAGCCGGAGATGATTTGGCGCGTTTGCCAACTTTGCGAGTCTGGTTCAGAACCAAGTCCGCAATCGTTCTACATTTGTCCAATGGAACCGTTCAGATCAACTTCTTCAATGTAGTTTGCCTCGGTTATAGCTGATAAACAACTTTCTATTTTGCAGGATCACGTCAAAATGATGATGTGCCCACTGATGCAGGCGGTGACCTTCATCGACCAAAACAAGAGAATGCTCACGTACAAGTTCAGCAACCTTCATCGCAATGGATGTCCCGAGGTACACTTCGCCTTGCAGTTCGACTTGTAACATAACTTTACTTCAGAAATTCTTGCACCGTCTCAAATACGCCAAGACCATGATTGAGAGACTGATGAGCGACGCGTCGAACGTGGCTTCGCACCCTTCATCTTCCCGGAACGATGGCTCCCGACCGTTGAACGCCAGATCGGCTTCTGCTGGATCCCGCGCCCCGATGCACGGCGGAAGTCATCTGCCCCAGTCGGCCAGCGGATCAAACATCCAGCCGCGTCGATGAATCCCGTCGCCAGGGCGCCCATCTGTCTAGTCCAATCCCTCACCCGTTCGATAATATCTACGAAACAGTTGCATTTATTCGATACTCCTAACCCACATTTATCTGCCAGTATTATTTCCTTCCCGTATTCAATGTTTTCCTTTTCCATATCACTGTGAATACTGATGAGACCCTTTCTTTCCATTCGTATTCGTAGGCACACTTATTCGTGTTTCATTCAATCCTCATTCCCTTTTTTGTAAATTCAACTCCTCGCGCAGTGGCTTCCGATAATGAAACATTGGTGACAATGAGGATCCTTCTTTTATTTATGAAGTATTCAAGTAGAAAAAGAAAGCATTCAAATCGATGTGAGTACAAAGAAATACACATAACTGGTTGAAGCGAAGAGAAAGAAACTCTGTTTTGATTAAATATTTGAATTATCACTTACAAAAAAGACAAATTATTGATAATGTTTGTGGGTGGGCAAGCTTCGATTGGTTAGAACTGGAGAGCACGGGGAAAGAAAATGATAGCAAAGAAAGGAGAAAACCCGTAAAAAAGGAAGCATCCGGGAGGGATCGATCAACGACGCCACCACTGGATGAGTCTTTTCGAGGCCGACACAGGCTGGTCGATTCCTCGAACAAAGCGGGTCGCACGGTCGAGAGTCAGGTTCTTGAGACGATCCGAGTCTTCTTGGCTGAAAAGAATACGAGTTATGTTGTGATACCTGCAGTATCTACTCACATTGCTTCTTCCGTAGCGAACAACTTCTGAACTAGGTTGCTCTTCGTATCAAGAGCACTCCGGTACTCTTCCATCAGCTTGTCCGTCGCCGTTTTCTCTTCGGCAGTCCGTGGGAAGTCATCGGCGTTGCGAGTTATTTCGTCGAGGCGCTTGCTGAACTCGTCAATCTGTGCAGTCGTCTGCCGGATCGTTTCAATGATGTTGTAGTACTCCTGTCGGTGCACTAATGTGTTCCGTTCCTCCGTCAACTGCATGTATGACGCCATCAGCATTTCCTCCTCGGAACTATCAACTTCAGTCTCGCGAATTTTATCACTGATGACCTGAAAATTGTCGATGTCGAAGTTTCCGAGATGCTTAGTTACCTCTGTTTGAGCAGTTATATCAGCTATACGGTTGTCGATCCGAATCAGCTCCTGAGCCGTTCCTTCGACGTCATCAACATCTTTTTCCCATTGCGATGAGAACTTTTTGGTTGGTGTAGCCATTGTGTTTTGCGAAGATGGTTCATCGTCCTGAATTAAAACATAGTTAGAAAAGGTTAATTTTATGAAAAACAGTCTGCTCATTATTGTGTTACTTTTTGGAGAAAAGCTTGGTTTCTTTTTGCCATTTTTCAAAAAATATGTCTGGTTCTATGCTATGTTTCGTATTTCGGTTATTGTAGAAGCTAGATATGATGCTATCGAGACACGAGACAACATTGTCACAACGTCACAAACCAAGTATCCGTACTGCTTGGCCATCAGCTGCAATGACTCCTTGAGTTCGGCACTTCGCATGCTTCCGTATCTTTTGACACGATCGAATGTCGACGAGGACAGTGGAGTCGGCGGATCGTTCTGGAATGTGAGACACGACACGGGTGAGCACAACGAAAAGAAGTCGGTGATGGCAGTGACTGATAAGAAAGAGATGGATAGGACAGAGACAGATTGGAGAAGAAGAACTCAGGAGGGGTTGATCAGTACTTAGATCCGCGTTTTGACAGCTTTTAAATAGACGACTTACCCGATTTCCTGTGTTTATCGTCCGTCCGATCGCAGGAATTTGAGGTTTGTCATTGGGATCGTCTGGAAATGATAAATTAGAATATGTATTGAGGAATCGGGGAAATATGCACTGCACAACAAAACACTACATGGTTTTCTGACGAGAGTAGGCGACGGATCGCGTTTTTTGAACTTGCGAACGTCGACGGATGGGTGGACGAGTCCTGCAAAAATTAGAGATGCACTTCACATCACAACCACGTCATGAAGGGGAACATTAGGAAGATACACGAACCGACACGACGCAAATCGGTGTTCGATCCGTTGATTCGTCGGAATGAATTGTAGGGTGAAGATGAAGTAGAGGGGATGGCTGAAAGCACACGGACACTGACACACGTTACTACAACTGCAGGAAACGGGTTGCATTTGGAAACAACAGAAGGAAAACGATGATACGGGGGACTGACCTGATATCTGCTTGGGATTCTCCAGCAGTTTTCTAACCTCTTCGCGTCTCGTCTCTTCTTCTTTCGGGTTCTGAGCTGTCGGCGTACTTTTTGCCGACTGTGCCAACATTTCACGGGCTCTCTGGCGCAGCTCATTTTGTCTTGCTGGTGATGCACGATTCTGAAAAACCAAACAACCATAAGCAAACGACTGAAAACATACCGATGCACGAATGCTGCTGACTCCAGGCGTGGCAATCGTAACACTGACATTGCTTCTTGGGAAGCGGTCAATCGAAGTCTCCACGTCATCATCGTCGTCATTAAACTGATGGTTCAGAGCTGGGTTCTGACTGGCAAGTTGCGGCGTGACTGGCACGTCTTCCACTTCTTTCACATTTGTGTAGTCGACAGCGTCCTCAAGGTGTTGTTGATTCCGCAGCTCAGCAATGATTGCAACAACTTTTTCTTCAGTTTCCGTGATACCAAAAGTTCTTGAGATCCGATGATCAGAAGCACTTGCCGGTGTGGATCCATCATCGCAGCCTTCAAAGATTCGACGCATTCGCTGCAAGAGAAGGTCAATCTGCTTCCGATCGGGAGTCAGAATGTCGTCGATGGCCGGTAAGTCAGTGATTCCCATCAGAGTAAGAGTTTCGAGCGCTTTGCGGATATTGGCTTTCCTTCCGTCGATTCTCTCCGAGAAATCAAGAGCTTCATAATCTCCAATGAGGTCGAAACGGTAGGTGTGAAGGATTGCGCAAAACGCGAGACCGTTACGCCAGGACTTGCTAAAAGAGCTAATTGAAGACATTGTTCAAGAACGAGAAAACTCACGTGAAATCTGTGATTTTCACATTCGAGTATCCGTTAGTGACTCTCTGGCACCACGCGAGCAGAGTCTCTCCTTTGATAGGCTGGGGAGCAGCATCTCTCGAAGGAGCACGTGGAGAGTGTGATCTTCTAAAAAACAAAAAACCTTCATGAGGTTAAGAACACCTATGCCTACCCTCTGCTCAAGGTTCCACTGTTAAGATGCGTTGTCACTGTCGACGCGACAGGAACAGGCCGAGAGTTGGAGTCCACTCGGAACTCGGTTGTGGTCGTGGCGTTTTTCTCTTCGGTTGACGCTCGACTCGTCCGGCTCTGTCTGTTTGTTGCGATTGGGGCTGGAGCTGGGGCTGATGGCTGAGTGGATCGCTCTTCTTCAGCGGAAACTCTCCATTGTGGTCGAACTGTAAATGAATTATTGAAAATTGTATGATGCGCTGAGCTTGAAATTACTTTTAGATGGTTCCCCAGTTTCATCGGAAGGTCTTCTGTGCGCAGGGACTGCCGGGCCGGGCTTCTCTTCCTTCGCCCACTTCTCGATTTCTTTGGCCGTTGTGTCGATCTGACGCATCGCATCTGGAAATATTACAATTTATAATCGACGCTTCTCCTTCTCGTATTCAATTACCCGCTGCTGCTCTCACATTGACTGCGTCTACTTCATCTGTCACTGCCACTTTTTCTACGAAAGATGTAGCCGCTGACGAGGTGACACTCACATCATCTCCATTGGCCTCTGACACGAGAGTACTTCCTAGCAGAATGATCAGCGAGCACGTCTTCAGAGCCGGCGACAGTGGCCGCAGCTTCAACTTCAGTTCACTCTTGTGCTCCGGGAGGTCGAGAATGAAGAGCCGAACGTTGAGAGGCACTGCTGCAATCGCTTTTCGCTTCCCTTTCGCAGTGACTTCCTCGACGACAATCGTCCATTCCTTGTCTTCGTACTGATCGTCATCAGAGGCCCGGTAAAGGGTTGTGAAGATGTCGACGTTCTCAGACATCTGCTCCGGCCACATGATGACACACTTTGCGGGGTCCGAGTACGACTGCTCCCATTTCCGTTCCTTCGAAGACACTTTCCGTCGGCTGGAATATTACTGTCAATGTACACAAATCTAGATGGTTTTTTTTTGTCATTCACGTCTTTTTCTGACCGATTGACACATGAGTACTGATAAAAGTAAAGACTCACCGATGAACGAACGAGACTACGAGGTTGTCGGGTTTCCATTTGTCGTCAGTGCATAGTTGCAGTTCCTGGAAAACAATTTTCTGTGTTTGAAACTTAGACTTTCAGAAAAACTCACTTGTAGTGTGACCGTGAAACGAAACTTGGCCGCTTTCTTGCTGGACCTCCGCAGTCGACGAAGAATACCCGCCATCTGAAGAGAACGGTGAGGAATTCGAGAATTTGTTGTACGGAAATGGATATTGAGACGATGAAAGAAAAGAAAGGCAGCGGAAACGAGAGTGGGCGCAGCCGTCCTCTCCTCTTCCGACGACAACGGCGGCGGCGAGAAGATTTGATAAAATGAGCGGAGGGCGAGAAGGTTGAGAGAGTGGGAGACGAAGACGCGGAGGAGAGCATGCGGAGCACAGAGATACATGACTGGAATGTGTTATTTATCTGCTGGTCCGACTCGGTATTCTTCTTTTTTCTACTCTAGAAGAAGACAAAAGAGGGATTTGGAAGTGGAAAACAATTCGGCTATATTATTATTGAAGTCACAACAAGCCGATGCTCTGCTGGAGCCGAATTGGTCACTGGGGAGGCACAGACGGGACCACCACAGCGATCCGAAGATTTATGGCTGGTCCTCGTGTTTCACTCGATCGGTTTTCGATTTAGCATTCGGTTACAAGTGCTACTTTTCGAGTGTTCGCCATCGCGTATCAGTCAGCTGCCAGCCTTTACACTGACTTTGCGGAGTTTTAGTTCAAGTGTTCCGACGAATAAACAGAAAGTGGGCAGGGAGACGATATAAACGAGAAGTATTGAGTGTGAATCTGGGGGGCTAATTCGAGAAAAAGGTGGATGAAGAACTGGGAAACGAAGAAAACTTGCGATTAGGAAGATGGAGAAATCAGAAACAACGAAACCAGAGACAGTATGAGTCACAGTTTGAAGGAACATGTTCCGATTTATGTTTTGAGTCTCGGAGAGAGTTTTCGCTTTCCGGCTTGGACCTTTCGCGTACTGTAGACGGCGTTTTGCATCTGAGCTCTTTTCTCTAGAACTTTTTCTTCTTTTCACACGCCTTTGTAATTTTCTCAATGCTTCTCTTAAAAATAAAACGAACTATCAAAAAAACTTGTGCACAGTGTTTCAGTTAAAAGTAAAAGAGTCGCTGCGCTGTAGATTTTTGAACTAAAATTCGAAAGGAAAATCTCTTCTTTTTCTAATTTGAACGAAAATTTAATTAAAATCCAACCCTTAAACTTTTCACTTAAAAATTAATTAGTACCGACAAAGTTAGAATTTGTTTTGCTTTTCAAAAATAAACATTCAATTCGTAAAGCAGGAAAATTCAATAAAATGAGCGTTGAACAAGCTGAATGCTTCGGCTGCCGCAATTACCGCTCGAGGGACTAGTTTCGGGTGGCCGACTTTCCCACCCATTTCGTTCTCTTCCATCTACCCTCTTTTCCACGTCAAATATTTGCGTTGCCCCGTTTCCACCGAACAAGACCTATACATCCTCTATGCTTCCAGAAGACGCTTCCAGTATGCGGAATCGCGACAGTCAGACCAAATGGGAGAGCTATAAACAGGTCATCACCGCCGTTTCGGCTTACTGGTAATAGGTTTATGACGGTTTTCCGTGTATTCAAACAGTTGCCTTCCAGGGTCTTCTCAATCGGTTTAGTGTTCCTCAACAAATATTTGCTGTCGAGTGTCAAGGTAATATTTTTATTCAAATCTTCCCAATTGTGAGAAAGCTCTCACTCCAAACTTTTACTCTTATTCTTCGTAAAATCTCTGGAAGCTTTTCAGTTGGACGCTCCTCTCTTCATCACCTGGTATCAATGCCTTGTCACGGTCTTCCTGTGCCTATCCCTCAGCCGGATCTCCAAAACGTACGGAACATTCAAATTCCCATCGATGCCCCTTGACGCCAAGATCAGTCGTGAAGTTCTTCCATTGTCCGTCGTTTTCGTCGCCATGATCTCTTTCAACAATCTCTGTCTCAAGTACGTCGGCGTCAGTTTCTACTACGTTGGTCGCAGTCTCACCACCGTATTCAACGTGATCTGCACTTATCTGATCCTCGGACAAAAGACGTCCGCGTCTGCTTTGGCGTGCTGTGGACTCATCATTTTCGGATTCTTCTTGGGTGTCGACCAGGAGGATGCTTCCGGATCCTTGTCCTGGACCGGAGTCGTCTTCGGAGTCCTCGCAAGTCTCTCAGTCGCACTCAATGCTATTTACACCAGAAAGTAGGTTAAGGCGTCCAATACAGTTCTAAAATCAGTTTTTCAGAGTTCTGTCATCAGTTGGTGACTGTCTCTGGCGCCTGACCATGTACAACAACCTGAACGCTCTCGTTCTGTTCCTGCCGCTGATGCTTTTCAATGGTGAATTCGGTGCAGTTTTCTACTTCGAAAAACTTTTTGATACGACGTTCTGGATTCTGATGACTATCGGCGGAGTTTTCGGATTCATGATGGGATACGTCACCGGATGGCAGATCCAGGCAACCTCCCCACTTACTCACAACATCTCCGGAACAGCAAAGGCTGCGGCTCAAACTGTTATGGCTGTCGCATGGTATGCTGAAGTGAAAACACTCCTGTGGTAAGCAATCCTTACTAGAAATAAAAAAAAGTTAACGATTTAGGTGGACCAGCAACTTTGTAGTGCTATTCGGTTCTGCGATGTACACGTTCGTCCAAAAAAGAGTCATGGACAAAAAGAACGAAGGAGCTTCGGCAGCCAGCCAAGCCAAAACAGACGAGATCAAGCTGCTCGGACGCGATGGACAAGCTGCAGAAGAGTCCGTCTGATGGAAATGTATTTATTGTTTTGGGTTCAATCACTTTTCCTGTGCAATCGGTGTATTTAATGTCTTCTTGGTTTGTGATAACAATGGTAACCATGGCTTTTAACCCAGTACTTATTCTCTTTACAGTTTTATTTTATGTCAGTAAATCGTCTTCAGAATGTACATGAGTTAAATAAATTATCCTCCGAATCCGTAGAGAGTTCTTCCCTGACGCTTGAGGGCGTAGACGACGTCCATCGCGGTGACGGTCTTTCTCTTGGCGTGCTCGCAGTAGGTGACGGCGTCGCGGATGACGTTCTCGAGGAACACCTTCAGCACTCCGCGGGTCTCTTCGTAGATGAGTCCGGAGATGCGCTTGACTCCTCCTCTACGCGCCAGACGACGGATAGCCGGCTGAAAAATCCATATGTTTACTTGAAAATCGTTGTGGGTTGATATTTACGAATTTGAAAGATTTTTTGTGGCTAACTTCAAATGAAACTCCAAGTTCAGCTTACCTTTGTGATTCCCTGGATGTTGTCACGAAGGACCTTTCTGTGGCGCTTGGCTCCTCCTTTTCCGAGTCCCTTTCCTCCCTTTCCACGTCCGGACATTGTCGGTTTTTAGAATAAATTAGTGGTGAGTCGACGAGCAAAACGAGTGTGGTAAACAAGAAATAGAAGACACCGTGGCCTGCTTTTATACCCTCACGCGGGGCGGAGTCAAATTGAACCCCTCTGCGGGGACACATACGGCAAGTGCGCCAGCAAGACGAGAAACACGCCAAGCAGAACGCTGACCCGACTACGAGAATCGCGCGGGGGAAAAATACGAAAAGAGTGGCACGGCTTGGTACGGGTGGAATTAGAAGAGATTTGCAGAATTACAGAGGTGTAAACAGCGTTTATTGATGTCAAAGTCAAGAGATCTCATGATACAAGTTGATTGCAAAGTCAGGGATTAGGCGTTATTGGACGAGGTGCTCGGCTGCTCCTTCTTTTCTTCCTTCTTCGAAGAGGTTCCTTGCTCAGCAGTGCTGTTCTCTTCCTCCATTTCGTCGTCGGATTCTTGGGGAATCTCACCGAACTTCTCCTTAGCTACCTTGTTGAACTGGTCATCGGTTGCCTCGCGGAGAGCGGCGAGAAGAGACGGGTCCAGGTTCAATCCTTCTGGCAGACCTCCGATCTGAAAAGAAACAATTAGAACTGTGACACAAAAATGGAGAACTGACCTCTTTGAGCAAATCATCAAATTGTTTGTTGCTGAGCTGCAGCTTCTTTCCTCCTTGGTTCTTCTTCGAGTTCTTCGGCATTTTTTGGTTAGGTTGTCGTCGCGGTTGTGCGGGTAGACTGGCTGCCAGCTGGGGGAATGCGCCTTTTTGTGATGCCTGCGGTGGATGGGCGGAGACACTGGAACGATCGATTGGAGTGGTGAGCGATGCGCGCAGCTCGCCTCCGTAAATCCTACGAGAA
The DNA here is from genome assembly GCA_900536315.3 of Caenorhabditis becei. Classification (NCBI taxonomy): domain Eukaryota; kingdom Metazoa; phylum Nematoda; class Chromadorea; order Rhabditida; family Rhabditidae; genus Caenorhabditis; species Caenorhabditis becei. Next base: position 903,107 of record LR539397.1, on the reverse strand, counting down.
CATGTCTTGGCGACGGGTCTCGCAACGAAATTACTGAAAAGAAACTGCAAATTCGCATAATTGACATGCGCCTTTAAAGTTTTACAATACTCCGCTTTTCTTTTTCCCTTCAATTTTCAAACACATTTTTTGTATATACTTTTAAAGTTGTTTATTCATTGTCAGATAAATTATTAAAGTGTGGGTGTAGAATACATATGTGACATCATGAAAGAGATCATATCAGCAGATTACTTGCTGGAGGTGTACTTAGTGACAGCCTTGGTTCCCTCAGAGACGGCGTGCTTGGCGAGCTCTCCCGGAAGGATCAGACGGACGGCCGTCTGGATTTCGCGGGAAGAGATGGTCGACCGCTTGTTGTAGTGAGCCAGACGAGAAGCTTCCGAGGCGATGCGCTCGAACACGTCGTTGACGAACGAGTTCATGATCGACATGGCCTTGGAGGAAACTCCGGTGTCGGGGTGAACCTAGAAATGACTTTTTACGGAACATCCTCCTAAAAACTTCATTTACCTGCTTGAGAACGCGATAGATGTAGACAGAGTAGGACTCCTTTCTCGAATGCTTTCTCTTCTTCTCAGTCTTCGGCTTCTGGGCCTTAGCGGCCTTCTTGGCTCCCTTGGCGGACGGCTTTGGTGGCATTTCAGACGCTTGAATGTAGAGCAGAAAGCCGAGAACAATCGATTCGACTGGGGTCGCGTGCGTGCGTCGCGGCGGCTTTTATACGCTGCCGCGGTGGCCCCGCCTTCTCTGCACCGCACATTCCCTCCGCCCCCACCGCGAGAAGCATATAAATAGAGACGCGAGTGCGTGCGCGCGAGCGTGTTCCACATCGATTTCGTTTCTCATCGGCCTTCTCGTCTCGCTTACTTTCATCCAAAAGACTCTTCTATACACATTTCTTGTTTTACAGCTAGTCGGAAAATCAATCGAAATGTCTGGACGCGGAAAGGGAGGAAAAGCAAAGACCGGAGGAAAGGCCAAGTCCCGCTCATCGAGAGCCGGACTCCAGTTCCCGGTCGGACGTCTTCATCGTATTCTTCGCAAGGGAAACTACGCTCAACGTGTTGGAGCCGGAGCCCCGGTCTACCTGGCCGCCGTTCTCGAATACCTCGCTGCTGAGGTTCTCGAGTTGGCTGGAAACGCTGCCCGTGACAACAAGAAGACCCGTATCGCCCCAAGACATCTGCAACTCGCCGTCCGCAACGACGAGGAGCTCAACAAGCTGTTGGCTGGAGTGACCATCGCTCAAGGAGGTGTTCTCCCGAACATCCAGGCCGTCCTTCTGCCAAAGAAGACCGCCGGAGACAAGGAATGAACAGTGGATCTCGGAGACTCCTGAAGACTGAAGATACTCTCTCTTTCTCTCTATTTATCTAATTTATACATACACATGATTCCATTCGAAAAGTATAATTACCAAAAACTGCAATAAAGGTGTGATGGAGAATCAGATTAGGTGTACGTATTCTTTATTACATAGAGCCTTTGAGGCAAAAAAGTTAATGAACAGGGTAAATCTACCCAAAAGTAAGGATAACTATTCAAGTGCAGTAAAATTATACGAATCGATATTGCTCTGATGATTCTCAAAGACTCGAAGACTGGTCGTTCATCAAGTCAGAAGTTTCGAATTCTTTCGGTTTCCATTAAAGTCTAGAGCTTCTGCAATCGTTCCTCGCTCGACCAAACTCTCCTTCAGCATAGGTTCGTCTCGTTTCGCTGAAAATCATCAGTTATTCTGGATGGCATCCTAACAAACGTACGAAGCACAGCCGAACAAAGAACAGATTTTGGGCGTCTGCCTGACTGATACTTTTGCTTCGGTCGTGAACTGAAAACATGTATTCATGAGTGCTAAAATTTTAAGAGTGTTACAGATTGTTCTCGCAACGAGTTTTCCACGATGCATCCTGGTCGTAAACACCGGATGCGGCCCACTGCTTCTTCAGATCTTCCTTGAACGCCTTCTCTCTGTCATGAATACTTTGTTCCGAATCTTGATACACGACTTTCTCTTCTTTCATTCGCAGATTCGGGAATCTCATTTCGCCAAAAGAGAGTGCTTTCTCTGGAAGAAACAGTTATTGATCATGGAATTGAAGAAGCTCAATACGTTCGGACGGCCACTGCGCTAGTTGTGTTGATGGAGGAAGAGGCGGTTCGAGGGCTGAGATTTTCGAAGAACGGTGCATATCTTCGGCAGTCGCCGGCACAACTTCTTCGGCGACTGTCTTCAATCCAGACTCATTTCCTTTTCGAGAACGACGATGACGTCGTTTACTACTTTTTCCAGATTTCGTTGTTTCTTCTGATGTAGACGTTGTATCGAGACGTTTCTCATGAAAAGCGCTATTCGGATTGGGGATACGAATTGACAGGGGACCGCGAGCCTGCAGTTGTAATTATTGTTCCAAAGGAACTTCTATTCAGACTTACTTTGGTTTTAGAACGGATATTGATTCCCAACTTTTCAATCTTCTCTATCAAGCACGTGCCAGTTCCTAATGTCGTTCCGAAGCTGCGCACTTCCATAGCTCGCTCCATGTCGAACAATTCCAGCTCACGGATGGCTGCGCGGTAGGCATCAAGAGGGTCCGCATCTTCCAGGCATCCTCTCAGCTTGAAATTGCTTTTGATTTCATCAGGAAGCAATACATATATTCCAGACGGCAATCGTCGCTTTGTTATTTTTAATGCAGAGAAGAACCAGGTAGACATGCAGTATTCAATCCACCATTCCTCATGGTATAGCTCGCCTTCCAACAATTGTTTTCGTGTTTCCTCGTCGAAAACTCGATTATCTTCTTTCATTCGCGCGCCGATCGACTTCAGAACTCCTTTTGTTGACTCCAGGGCCTTAGTAGACGATGATCCCAGCGAACTGAGAAGTCTCAGCAAGTATATGAAGATAGAAGGAGTCAAGAAAAGACCCTCCTCAGCCTGATCTCGCATCGAAGTGGCCAGTTTTATTTGAAATGGAACTTTGCTTTGGATATCGAGCAAGTTGTTTGTGATGTTCGCAATAGTCTCCACAGATTTCATAGGTGTTCTATTCCTGCTACAGAGCTCGCGGAGCATCAAATCCAGAAGAGATTCTTTGCTGAGCAGAGCTTTTTGATGAAATGTATGCTTGCTGAGTTCCAGCACAAGGGGCTCCAAGTTGTCCCACAGTGCTCCCTTCGTCCAACTGAGCCTGCCGTTTGCGATGACCTTCCTGAGAGCGAACACCAGTATTTTTTCCTCTACATTCTCGTTGTGCCGACGAGCTATTTTCAGCTTGCGATCGTAGAAAAGCGAAGGATTCCGACGGAAAATATTAACAACGAGTGGGATCAAGCAAGAATTTTCGATTGCCAAAGTCAAAATTTGTTGAACAGTGTGTTGAGGAGAAACAAGAATGAGCCAGTTGATCTGCAAAGCATTACTCAGATCAATACCGCAACTATTCAATACCTCATCTTTAATTTTTCCAGTGACTCGTGAAGTTGTCTCCAGTTTTCTCAGTGCTTCTGTCAGCGTTTTTTGAAAATCCTGGAAGTTTGTTGATAAGTATTAGAATATTTAGGTAGACATACTTCTACGTATTCCTCGAAATGTGGTACACTCATTATTCCGAATGACTGCCACGTGTCGATGAATTTTGAAGCAAATCGGTCTTTATCTCTTTGCGAAAACATGAGAAATATTGTTTTGAGGAACGCCATATACTGAACACTATGTCTAATACCAAATAACAAATAATTAGTCATGCTGAAAAAATAAATTGCTCAAGATCAAAAGCATGTAATATTGAGCTCACTCGTCAATGAGACTACGCGAATAATCTCCCAAGATCTCGAACCGAGTGTCTCCTTTCATGAGTCTATCCAGTTTCGCGTAGTCGGGGCGATAGGTCTTGAATGACTGGAGAACCTGTGAAAAACAATATGTAAAGTTGGACTCGCGAAACTAGCTCACTTTTTCAGCATTTTTCACAAAAAACTTTTGTTTTTCGATGCCCAGCGGTGGCACATACTCGTTTTGAAGTGTGGTGTCGTGAATTCTGTGGAACTTGGGCATCATGAGAGATTTCAAATGCACGGAGCACCCGAAATCGTCACAACACAAGCTCAGAAGGCATTTGAATTGCCGAGAAAGTTACGAGACGTGGAAGTTCGAGTAGCTGGATTACTGTTGACGTGTATCGCTGCGAGACCCAACATTGAAAATGACGATGCGCCTTTAATAATTACTACTGTAGCTCAAAAAAAGTTTTTAAGTTTCCCAAGTATACCATTTTGTTTAGGTCCCACGATTCACTTTATCAATTTCTGAATATTTAAAATTTAATTTTACGATTATTTGTTAGCATCGTTTCTAGCAAAACAATCCCAAAAACGAAGATTTCGACTCGTCAAAAAATTGTCGACAAAACCGTGCCGCAGTATTGCAAATCTGCGCGTTTGGCGGAAAGGGGCGTGGTCAGTATCACCAGAGCAAGGTTTTTTGTTCCAACCGCTGGTGTTTATACTGTTACCGATGTAAATTGTGATATATTCAATAATCAATCAATCTTGATGTTTTCGCAAAATTGTTTCGCTCAAAGAATGGTTGCTAATCTCATCGCATCTGTTGATTGTTCCTGTTCCCCTACCAAGTAGTCATTCTATTTTTAATATTCTGCCTTCCGACTCGTTTTTTTCTATTCCCGAATTGTGCACTTTTCCTCATTTGTTTTTTTCAAGTTCAGATATGGACAACGAAGAGCATGTTTTCGATGAAGAGGAATATGAACCATCTGACGCAACATTGCTTTTCGCCGAAGAAATCAATCGCCAGTTCAAAAAGGAGTTCCCGCTGAAAGCAGAGACTGAGAAGAAACGCCAGCAACAGACTTTCCGCAAATTCGCTCCTCCAATGGCTCGGAAACTTGACTTCGATATGACACTATCGCCTGTTGCCGATCTCGCTGCTGCAAAAACCCTACGGGCTGCATCAGAACGCGAGTTAAAAACCGTAAAGCAAGAAAATGGACGGCTGAAGCAAATGATGAAGGACAAGGACGAAAAGCTGGAAGAACAGATGCTGCAACTGGAGAGCTTGCGAGAAAAAGTGGCCGATCTGCAGCATCAAAACGGACTGGTGAACATCGCAAAGAACGAGACTATCACAGAGTGTAATCAAACTGTCGATATATGGCAGACTTTTGGCAAGAAATACTATTTGTGGTTCATGATGGCAAGCTCTCAATTAGATTCGGTGAAAATGTATGTTGATAGCGACGGAAAGTTCGACAATGATGAAGAAGTCAGCCAATTGAACGGGATTCCCCGTGAGATGCAGAGATCACTTGAACACATGGACTTCGACGACGACACGGCTCAGGAACTCGGCGCCGGCAGTCTTCAGGGTTACAGTGGCGTTGAATTCAATATGAAACAACGGGCAGCGTCTCCAGCACCTCACCTGGAAATAGCGAGAGCAGACGCTTCTATTGCGAATTTTACACTTCCGCGTGAGTTTTGACAGTCATTTTGACATAGAAATATTCAATTTTGTTATAGAATCCAATCAAACTGTTTTGGAAGACACGAATATGACGCTGTTTCCTGAAGACCAGACCATGATGACTGATGGATGCCCAGCTAATCGATCTTTGGCTGAGTACGAAAAGGACGAGAAGATCCAACGACTTCTTCTCGAAAACAGTGTCTTGAAAGACCGTCTCAATATTTCGAATGGTCGCGCAGAAAAATCCATGATTTTCGAAGAACGTAATCGGACTCTGGAAATTGAAAAGAGCGCTCTGCAGAAAAGACTCGACAGCACTTTTGTAAGTTTCTCAATCTGTTCTACTTTTCATTCGTTTCGTGTTGCAGACCGAGATCGAAGCAATGCGCATCGGACAGGCGAATGATCTGTTCAAGATCAACGAGAAAGTGTCCACTGAAACTGACAACTCAACGAAACAGCTGCAACTCATCGACCGAATCAACCAACTCGTCGCCAAAAACAACAGACTCGAAAAGGACTTCGCGGCGGCCACTTCAAAAATGACTAAGGTTATGCGAGACAGCAGCGACTGTGAGCGTCGCAACGAACGTCTCGAAGATGCGTTCTCAAACGAAAGAGTCCGGAGCCAGCAGTTGGAAGCGGAGCGCAACGAGCTGAGTGGCAAGATGGAAGAAAGCAGTCGGAAGATTCAGGAGTTGGAGAGCCGTCTCGAAACGATGCACAACGAGTTGCAGGACGCTCTCAACAAGACGATCACAGCGACAGTGCCGACAGAGACCCCGGCTCCAACAGATGCTGGAAACACTACACAAATCTTCCATATGGCTTCAAATCCACTTCAAGCCGCTCACGCGGAGTTCCAGGCCGCCGAGAGCAGAAAGAGAAAGATGGTCGATGCGCCAGAGGGAGACACCACTGCCAAACATTTCCGAGAGGAGCGCATTTCAGAACTCGAAGAACTTTTGGACATTAGTGAACGCGAGAAGAAGGTGCTCGAAGACAGCTACAATCTGCACAAGGAGTTGGCCAGCAAGTTCCGACAAGTGTGCATAGCTCTCACGGGACTCCAGATCAAGCTGAAAGACGCTGATGAGGGTATTTGTTCAGTACAAAGCGAGTACGAAGGCGGATCCGAGCAGTTCGTGTTCAAGTACTTCTACGGAACTCCACGCATTGACATGCTCGATGTAAGCTGCGAATCGAGCGCAGTGATGATTCGCAAGTGGGAGCCGCTCATGAAAAAGTAGGAAACCGTTCTGGGATTCTCACTAAACTTTTCCGACTTTCAGGTACATCGGCGAGCGTAATTCGATTCCAGCATTCCTGGCAGCAATGACACTTCAAATGGAACAGGATCGAGATTTCGACGAGACAATTCACGAACGAACACACACATTCAGTGTCCTTCATGAAGACTGATTACGCCCTCTTCCTCAAACCAGATCACTCATTCCTCTCAAAAATCAAATTCCCCCGCTATCAGTTCCAATGTCATGAATATTTACTGACAAACTTCTCAAAGGAGTATCTGTAGACTCTGATCCTTCTGTGTTCCCATTCCCAACCTGACTTTTTTTTTCAGTATTTTGCATTAATGCCTCATGTACGCGTAACACGAGCGCACCACAATAAATGCTTATTTCTAATCGATCGACGATGCATGTCATCCGATAACGGTTTCATATTTTCTTCTCCCTCTCAACTGTTTCTCTCCAAAATAACTTCTAGTAATAGATGACATCGTCGAAACTCAGTGATGTTTCGTACATCTCGGAGTTCGAATCGAAGTACCAGAAGGGAATGGAGATGTCGTACAAATTAAACGGAAAGCCGCGAATCGCAGAGTTCAACCAGAAGATGGGCAGTGTCGCCATTCTTCTTTTCGATCGGGACCTCGACTCGTTCCTTCTTGTTCGTCAGTTCCGTCCGGGTATTCCGAACAATTAGTTCCCGCTAGTATTCTCTTTTTCCAGCGATTTTCACATCCTACGTCTCGAGACTGCCAGAAAACCAAGGTAAGGAGCTGAACGAGATCGCCTGGGAGTCTTATGATCCGGAGGTCGGATACACGGTCGAGTTGTGTGCAGGACTGATAGACAAGGAGAACTTGTCTCCGGAGGAAATCGCAGCGGAAGAGGTGGCCGAAGAGTGTGGATACAAAGTGAATCCAGACGATCTGACCCCGATATCGTCGTTTGTTGTGGGCTCTCACCAGTCTGGAAATGCACAGTACATGTACTATGCGGAGATCGGAAAGGACAAGAAGATCAGCGAAGGAGGCGGAAATGTGCACGAAGGAGAAGTGATCTCGAAGGTCTACATGACCCAGGAGGAAGCGAGAAAGATAGCTCGGCCAGAGCAGGGTGAGCACGCGGATGTCAAGGGACCGCCCGGAGTGCTGTTCGCTCTGCAGTGGTGGTTCTTCACACGGAATTCATCGAAAGCAAGTGACGGACTCAAAATAACTCAAACAGTGTCCATTCCAGAAAGATCTGATAACCAATCCCCCGACTCGCTTTGAATGGTTGCCACGCAACCCGCAGCTGTTAACTGACATAACATTCAACACTGATTTCGACAAAAAGAAGTACGGTTACAATCCGAAAAGAATGAAGTTTACTTTGGTTGGTTCCGTTTCGAAGTTCATCAACGACCTCAATGTTTCAGAACGGAATAACTCGAACGTGGGATCTGGCTCTCTGTCCGAACACGGCGGCGTGCATTCTGGTTGATATGGCTAAGAAGGAGCTCGTTCTTCTTCAGACTCTCAGACCACGTAAGCAACTTTTGTCTCTGATTCAGTTCTGAACTTTTTTCTCAGCGGTGTTCATCGGAAAGAGCCGAGCGTTAGAGCATAACAAAGATAAACCCGTCAGCCAGATCGACTATGCCAAATCGGATCCGAACTTTGCTTACACGGTAAGTAGAATCAGTTATGGATATGCTCAACTCCGTTTTTCAGCTGGAACTCCCCGCCAATCTTGTCCCTGAAGGCGATGATCCCAGAAAGTTTGCGAGGATAGCTGTGAAGCAACTGGGATACGATCTGAAGGAGACGGCATTCCGGCTTCTCGCCAAATGTGTCCCAGGAATCGGTCAATCTGGAGACACTCAACACATTTTCGTTGTCGATGTCAGCAATGCGCTCCTGTGCGAGAAGGAGGAAGACGAAGACGTCGAGGAGCTCCGAGTCGCTTTCGCAGATCTACCTGCTCTGTTCGTTAAGAAACTCATCGGACCCCCGACCACGTACTATGCTATCGGATTCGTTCTGGATCAGCTGTTCGACAGCAATTCCATTTAGAAAAATTTCTAATCAACCCGTGATAAAAAACGCCGAAAAATTCCACTTTCATGTGAAGTTACGGTATCTGTGATATTAATAAATTATGCACCCGTATGAAAAATACATTTTCTGATCTATGACAGGTTCCAAACCGTTTATCTGTATGTTTCTAGCAGGACGTAATGGTATTCTGAACGATTGATGAGCTGTTTTTTTGCAGAGATGACAATGCCTTGTCATTTAGTCCGTTCTTTCATCCGAATATCAATGCCGTTTCAGCAGAGGAGCATCGGATTAGTGAGTTTCCTGGAATTTGCTCACTATCTCCATCAAATCTGTTCCAGATAACTTCAAAGAAACCGCCCGACATTCCCGTTGTCGATAAGCAAGTGCGGACTGTGTCGGAGAAAATTCTGCAGAACATACTGACCGAGGAAGAACAGACGAACCGAGAAGTCGTGGCGCAGTTCGAAGAGAAGCTTCCCGCGACAAACGAGATCAGTTCCAGTATCCCGACGGCTGTGATAGCAGAAGCCAGACGGCTGAAAGCAGAAACTGGTAAGAGGACAAGATGTTCGAATGGAGGGATAGAAACGATTTACAGGAAAAGCAACCTATCGGAAGATCGAGTACACTGAAGGAGAACTCGACACATCCCGTCTTTCCGATCCTCCGTCACCGTCCAATCCGCACCCTTTTGAACCGTCTGAGCTGCCTCCCGTCCACTCGCACTCTCTGGTTCCCTATGTTAACCACTCTCCGCTTCTTCGGTTTCTAGTTGATATTGGCGTGGATCTGGCTGAAATCGATCAGACAACCTCTGTCGGAAAGCACTTTCTCAGGCTGCAGATGGAGGATGTACGGCAGAAGATCGAGTTGATGCAAAATGAGATTGGATTCAAAAACGAAGAGATTGGCAAATACTTGACACGAAATCCGTTCTTCCTTCTGCAAGACGTCAATGACATGCAGACAAGACTGAACTATCTGGAGATGAAGAAGTTCACGAAGGCCGAGAGGAAGAAAATAGTAGAGGAGTACCGGTACTGGCTGAACTGTAATGTGCAACTGATCGATTCGAGACTCGGATGGCTGCAGCAGCAGTTCAAGTTGTCTGCGAAGGCGACTCGAGAAGTCATCGTCAAGGAGCCTCGGATCATCATGTTCGGAACGGGACCGCTGGAAAGACTCGTGAAAATGTTCACAAAAGAACTCAACTTCACTCCTAACCAACTCAAAGAACTAGTTCTGAAGGATCCACGACTTTTCATGATGGGTTCGTTTCTTATCAATGCGAATCGTAATTCTTTCTTCCAGACGCTAAGCTGGTCTCCCGAACCTACAAATACGTCAGAGATGCCATGAAGATTGATAACAAGACCATCTTAGAGCATCCGTTCATTCTTCGATGCTCCCTGAGTGTTATCAAGTCCCGACATGACTTTCTGAATCGAATGAAAAGAGGCCATTATCAACTGTCAGTGGAGAAGGACTCGAAGAAGGACTCCTCTGAAGAAACAACTGCCGAAGACCCTGTCGAGAACTCTGTCGATCTGGTCAGCCTCGAAGACTTCCTTCATCCGACCGATGCTGGGTTTGCAATGCTCGCTGCCAAAACCTATCCTGTTGCGTACGACAAGTTCTTGAGAAATTCGTAGACGACACTTTTTTGTTTTTGTATTTTTTCTGTTTAGTCTTTCAACGGGTTTCATATTTGTTGAATTTTAATTTCTGTTCAGTTTTCTGTTTGAAAAGTTATAAAATTTGAATTTTTTATAAGCTTTATACATTACAGGACAACGCGTCTTGCGTTTTATCGTTCCAGAAGATTATCCAACGATGCCTGCACTTTGTTCACTGTCCAGTACAGCTTCTCCAATTCTTTTGCGCTCAAGCGAACTTTCTGGACTCCAGTGTCAGTTGACAGCGTCAGCACTGCTTCCCGATCGGAAGATGGAAGACCGTTGCGAGACACGATCGTTCTGGAGGTCCAATCTGTGGAGATAACTCGTGGAATGCCAGAGTTGGAGCACGATGCAAGTGTCTCGACGACAGCGGAAAATGCTTCGGAAGAGTACGCATCGAGAATTCCCTTGATTACTGGGTCAGGATAACCGTTCTGAAAACACATTTCCTAGAAAACTTAGACAAACAAAACGAACCTCACGTAAGAGATCCAGTAGAACATCGGGTTTTGGATGGAAGAAAATTATGTACTGCCAGACATTACGAAGCAGTCGACACTGAAACCTACATTTTCAACGAACGAAAAGTGACAGTTTCACGTACCAAGTTGAAGAGAGCTTCTGGATTACCACCTGCCATTTCTTCTGCATCAAATAATGTCTCGATATCGTTTTCTGTTATCGGGTATCTTTCCAGAATTCGAACGGATGCCTGGAAAACAAAGGATTGTTCTGACTGCCAAGGACAGTGAAACTTACTCTGCTTGTAATTTTAGATTTCGCAATCGTTTGTGTTTCATTCCATTTAGCCAATATTGGCTCCATTTTGCTGAAACAGAATTAGATGAGTGAATTATCACTTCGAAAAAGGAAAAATGGTTCAATTATTTTTTTTTCCCAGAGGACTGCACGAATTGCAAATTCTAGGCCATCAACCACAATCTCGGCCGTCTACTGCACAGCTGTACAGCCATTTTCATTCATTAGAAAAATGAAAGCTCAATAATAAGAAAAGATCAGTATTTATTCAGGAATACGAGCCCCAGTAGCTTGGGATTCGATCTCACACCAGTTAACACCTCGAGCGATTCGGACGTATCCTTCCTCTCCCCAGTCGTCGGCCCACGAATTCTTGAGCAGCCAGTAGTCCACTGACTTTCCGAAGCTGTTCTTGATTGTGCCATATCCGATGATCGCAGCCGAATGCCAATGCGCTTCTTCTTCCTCGTTGCAGCTCAGTGTACTGATTACACCACTCTGGTAGTCACGGAAGTCGCGTCCGACACGGAAGACTGCAGCGACTGGGATGTTCAGAATGTTCAGGTGCTGCATGATTTGGTATTCGGCATTGAACGGATCGATCCGGTAGTGGGACAGCTCGAACTGATTCAACTCTCTGTCATGCTTTTCTGCATCACAGATGGTTTTGTTCGAGCGCCCGTCCACATATCTGTACGACTTCTCCAGGGTTACTCCGCTATCCGAAAGGTACTGAAGGCCGAGCATCGGATCTCCTCCACGACATCCAGGCATCGTCGTCGCTCCACAATCGCAGACTTCTTGGTCGGAGAGACTTTTGAATTTCTTCAAGTGAACGGCGAGTGCTACCTCGGCCACAGCAGTCGCAGCGAACGCCCAGCAGCATCCACAGTGACCTGGAACAAATAAATTAGAGCCAGCGGAAGATTGTTTTACCTTGGTTCTTGATTGCTCCGACTATGTATCGACCCCCAATTTTCTTATTCCTCAGATCGAAAGTGACCGGAAAGTCGTCCAACTGTCGCTTCACACGGCTGCTGTTTCCCGAGTTCAAATTGAAAATTGGAATGTTAGAATAGTTTCCAGGGGCAGCTTTCGAGAATCTGTTCTACAATTAAGAGGGTTACTGTATATGCAATCATGTCATTTTCACCTTGAACTCAGGTAGGGTCAAATCAGCAAATTTGTTGATTCCGTATTTGACGTCTGACTGTGCTGCTGCAGCTTCCTTCGACAATCTGATCAGGTTCACTGTCTAACTAACGTGCTTTATTGGTTCTTACTTATCGATACGGTTGTGGGTTTTCACGAATTCATTGAATCGGAACTGTCTCTCGATGTCGTCTTTGTAGTGTCTCTGATACTTCGTGATGAAATCCTCGAACTCTTTATACAGTTTTTCCGGGTGAGAACGGTCAATGTTGATGTCGAAAAACGAAGTCTCGAACCCGTTTCCCAGAAGACTTTTGTACGCAGAAGATGTGCCGAATTGGAGGAAAACGAGCAGAACGACGAGGAAAGTCGTCATGTCCGCACCGAAAAGCACGAAGTGAACGAGCAGAATGAAGCAACGGAAGCGAACAAAAAGCGGTTATATGTGGGTGTAAAACGGGTGATAAACCACGTTTTGTATGCAGAAACAAAGCGATGAACAGTTGGACTGTCGTGGGTGGTCGGAGCGGAGTACCGGAACACTTTGGAGACAGAGAACAAGTTGCACCTGCGACGAAATCGGGAAATCGGCAGAGCCAGGATCGTACTTCACATACACCAATGGGTTCATGACTCCTACCCCTTCAAAGAGTTCACGATGCTTCCCCCACTGTGTTTTTTGAAATCCCGCTTATCTTCAGGCAAGCTTGAACATCTAAAGGACATTTATCTCCGCACCAGCCAGCCCCTGTTCTGTCATGTGATTCATCTCGCGCGGATTTGATGGATTCGCCACCAAAATAGCTGCTCCCGCGCTCGTTTTGCGCATTCATTTATTATTCTCATACGATATATTCACATAAATTTTCATTCGTCCTCTTCTTTGTGCGCGAAGAATACTTGCTCGTCGTCGCTGACGTAGTTGCCCGTGAGGAAGTCGACGGTGTCGTCCAGCGCCGATTCCCATCGAAGCGCCGCTTCTCGTCTTAAGTCGTCATCGGGAACTTCAGCCAACAGAATGAGAAGGGCTTCCAGACTGAAAAAAACTGATGTGGCTGATGCAAAGGAAGAGAACAATATACCCGTCAAGCACAACTTGGGCTTGATTATCCAAGAACCATGTTTTCAGATCCGTCAGCTGGTAATTGGGAGGGCGAAGGTCAACAAGAGTGTAGAAATACACTTGGAACACCTGCAAATCGTTTCGTTCAGTTTGAAACATCTGGCATCTGGCCAATGTTCCTTGTGACTCCCGACTCACTTTCATGAACTTTTTCCTTCTGATTTCTCTGTCAGCAGATGAGATGATCAACGTGGTCAGATCCTTCACTGGACTTCCCAAATGAATGTTCTGAACATCCCAATCATTCCGATCCCTCTTCCAACAAGCCGCTCACCTCCCATTCCGTGATCTCTACCAGCTTCCCTTCCTCGTCAAATCTGCAAGTTTCCGCAGTCAATCTGCCATGTGTGATCACGTGTTCGGCCTTCTCCGCTTCGTCTTCTTCCCTCGCGTTCTCCAGATGGTGTGTCAAAATGCCAACCTTTTCGACAAGTTTCTTCGGTTGCACAAAGAACCGAGAGACTTCAGTCGTGACGGCCAGTTCCAACACACCGATCAGATCTTTCTGGATCCTTTTCCGATACAACTTGATGTTTCCGTAGTTCTCTTCCACTGCCGTTCTGAACTCATCACTCACGACCCTCGAGTTAACCGCATGCAACGTGGCAATCTGTCGTGCCACTTGCTCCAGCTCAGCGAGTCCCAATTTAGAACGGGGGGTCCCCTTCTTTTCGAATTTGACAACGAACGTCGAGTGCTTGATCTCATCGTCGCTCAGTCGGAACGCTCTTTCAAACCGGGCACTCGGAATAGCAATCTTCTCGGCGGTCGAAGCCTCGTGCCAGAAGAGCGAATTGTAGTAGGCCGCCAGCTTGCTGCCCTCCTCCAGTTTCACGTTCAAATATTGCGAGTCGCGCACCAAATGCACTCGGAAGTGGCCCTCAGCCGCCTGCAATCAGACGTTTCGGTTTCGCAATTGACCTCAGAAGATCATTTCGAAAATAAAGAAGGTGAGAAGTCGACCGGAGTATTGCCAGCAATCTGTCCATGACTCACCTCAAACTCCACAGTAGTAACTCCATTGTTGGATACAGCTGGTGGGTGCTCGGCTAAAAGAGTAAGTCCGAGCTCCCGAACTACAAGATTGGTGATGTGCATTCCTGAGCTGTCTGTCTTTGACTGTCAACAAAATGAGTGCTCCACTGATGGCACTGATATCACCTGCTGAAAAAAGGAAAACGTTGCGACTGGGAGGAGTGGACGTGTTATCAGCGTCAATGTCGAAACGGCGAAAAACTCTAATGACGGAGGCCCGTTTATGATGCCCGCATTTCGATGGTGGAGGGTGGTTTCGAGAGCAAATAACACTTGCAAACACATCGAAATGGGCAATGATGGCGAGGCGAATTGTCAGGAAGAATAGGGGAGAAACTGACGAATGATTGTGAGTCACGTGTTTGTGTTGCACGGGAAACAATGTTATTTTGGGTCGCTGGGACATTTTAGAAAGTGTTCACAAGCCAGCAATGCCGAATTTGATATGCTGCTTGAGGGGGTGTGGATTAGAGGATATCGAGTCTCCGGAAGAAGTCAGTCTTGCCCAGGACGGACATCTGAAGACAATGGGACTGTACTCTGATAAGATATGCACTCTGGCTGATGCCGAATTTTGAATTTTGAACTCTGACTCCGCTCTTCTTCATCTCCCTTATCGAACACGCAACCGAACTATAACTCGTTTTGCCCAGATTGCAAAGGTTATCAGTTATCACTGAGTAGCTCCTCTCCGTCACACTCGTTCCTGTTTTCCACTAGCCAACAATTCAAACAATTCATTGCCTTCCCTCCATTTACGTTTGCCAATACACGTCAAACGCCCTTCCTCCCACTCAAAAACATCCAGAGCCACCGCCCAGTAAGTAAAATGTTACGGCCGGTGTGACAGTGTTTTATCATCTTCGACCCCTCTATTTAACACTCTCGGGGATTATTTAGTAAGCTGTCCATGCTTCGAATTCTTCCGAAGCACTCTCTCTCTTCTCTGCCGAGACTGTCTTGGAGACACCCGGAGCAACGAAATCTGGAGAGTTCCTCGAGTGTTTTCCGCCTGCTCGCTTCCAAATGACGAATGTCCTTCCTTCTCCAGAAGGGGCGGAGTCGGCGTCATCCACCCTCATCCGCCAGAGTCATTTCCCCCGAAATCTGCCTTCTCTTTCTGGCTTCGTGGACGGACCAACACTTGATTATGCGCTGTTTTTCCGCCACTCTTTGTTCTTATTGACCCCGTTCCAAGACTCCGATTTCCCGCCAATTTCCAACTTTCAGATGAATTCGCTGCTTCTCTGCCTCCTCTCCATGCTCACAGTCTCTGCATACATCGATGATTCCAGAATGGAAGAGATTGAATGTGAGTTTAATTGATAAGAGTTCGGACCACTGATGACTGATAATCTGAACTCGGAAGCATCCTTAAATTTTCGAATGAAATCAAAAAAGTCTCTCCCAGCAAGGCATTCGAGTGTGATCCCATTCGTGACGTCAGAACGGCACTGAATACAAATGAATTTCCCATTTTACAACCCATTTCCGAAGATCCATTCTAATCCCTCGTTCACTTCCCCACTCACATTTGTCCATTTCCAGGTTCCATCGTAGCCATTCTCTCTGACCAAATCGAGGAAAGCAGTGCTTGCAACCTGAAGCACCTCCTCAAAAACGACCCACTCTTCAAGCCCTTGATCCAGACGAATGTGCACAAGAAGCGGAGTGCCTACGAGATCGTCGGAGTGCACAGTGAGTAGGGATGACGTTGTGGCCGGCAGGGAGACCAATCAGTCGAGAAATTCACGTTCAAAATGATCTTGTGATACTGATACTGATATTGAAACTGGTACTGATAGTGGATACCGGTAGACCCATTAATTTGATACGTGTCGGACGTGCAGACATACCCAATTCCTTTCGAAAGTAACGAGCTCCTAGACGACCATAGACCATGTCAAAACGCCAACGCAAACATATTTTTACTGACCCCAGATTTCTGGAACATGGAACCGGACATGTCTATAAACAAGTAGTCTTCTGAATGTTTTGCAAGTCATAAACTCTTAAAAACCATCGTAATTACACTTCTTCGAGTCAAAGACGATCAAGGCCTTTTTTCTGAAAAACCTGTTTCATTCTTTCCCCGGGTGACGTGGATTTTGGTCTTTTTTGCACTTCACTAGCGGGTGCAACACTGACGTGCCACCTACCGTAATCCTTATCATGCTTTCTTTCCAGCTTGCGAAGAGAATGAACCGTGCCGCGTCGGCCGTTCCCGATCGTGTCTGTGTCCGGAAGACTTTGTCTGCGACTCGACACCTGCCAACAAGGACGTGCACCTATGCGTGAAGCTCGGCTACCTGCGAATGTTCGGTCTTTAACCGCTTCGTTTCGTATGGACCGATGACCGTCTTCTCTCCGCTTCAATCCGATCTCATTGCCATTCAGTCAAAGTAATGTATGTGTATCACATACGAATGTCTCTTCCGCCTCGAATAATAACAAACAATAAACGTTTACTTCTGTAGCTTCCTCTCTTTTTCCACCAGAAGCTTTCGCTTCCTTCCGGATTTTCTTCTGATGCTTGTTCTCTAGCTTCCCCTTCTCACTTCCCTTATCATTTGACCTCCTCAAGCTGATATTCTCGAACAAACACGCGCATCTTGGCGCGCACCCTCGTTGTAACCTTGTCAGTCAGTGTCCCCCTCATTACACAATCTCGACCATTGTTTCGTCTCCCGGTTTTGGGGGCGAGAAGGCGAAAAGAAGAGAAGGGGGCGTGTGTTCTTCCAATCAACTTGTCAGAAGGCGGACGAAGAACAAACCCCTACTTCAGTCTCTCAGTTGCACTCATTCAGAAAATGCTTGGTCGCATCGTCTTCCTGCTGCTCGTCTCCGGTACCGCCGCCTTCGACGTCGCCTCACACACTTTGGATCCTTCGATCCCGACTGTCTCGTAAGCTCCTACAGTACTTCTTCCTCTCATTCCTTCCATTCCAGTCCTCACACAACCGATGCCTCGGCTGATTCCTGCGCAGGCCAGTGTGCCTTCCAGTTCATGGACAACATCAGATCCCAGATCGGGCAGGACCGTGCCTCTTCTCTGATGCAGCTGAACTTCAACGACTTCCTCACTTCCTTCTCCAACACCACCTTCTTCGAGAAGTTCTGCACGTGAGTCTCCCTGTCATCAGTTCTAAAACAAGCATGATCCTTCCAGAATCTACCACAACTTCCACCACTGCGCCTCCAAGTGCACTCCAGGATTCCTCCACCAGTTGCTGATGCGCAGTTCCGAGATCATCGACCACTACTGCGTCTACAACTTCGACGCCATCCGTGCCAAGTTCCCGTGTCTGAGCAAGATGCGTCCGAACAAGGAGTGCGTCAAGACATGCACCCCGCACCACGACGCTGTCTCCTCGATGACCGAGAACTTCAAGAACCTCGTTCTCAGCGGAGATACGACCCGTGCAGAGCAGTACCTGGCCCAGGGCTGCGAGTACATCACTTGCACTCTCCACTGCGACGTGCCATCCATTGCTCACGAATGCGACTTCGACACTGCCCAGCTCGTCATCGACCTGACCCGCAAATCGTTCGCCAGCATGGAGAAGATGGCTCTGGACACGAACGCTGTCGCCAAGTGGCCCCAAGTGTGCGCTGACATCAAGACGTACCGTATGCCGAAGCCGTCGATGCCTCCACAAGGAAACGACATCGTGGCCCAGAGCGCAACCACCGAAGAGCCAATGTCGCACCCGAAACTGATCCAAGCCCCACTGGTGCAAGCCGCTTCCGCGATCTCCATCCTCATCGTTTCGATCCTCCCCTTGGTCATGTTCTGAGCTCTTCCTACTGTCTTCCGTATTTGTACATTGTCTAGAAGTCTAGCATCAATCCTATACATATTTGTCTCCATATATTAACACTACGGGTCACAGATATCAATAAACCAGTGTATTTTTAGAAAGAAACATGATATGGATGATGCAGAAAAGAAAGAAAAACAGGGAGCAAAACGAAAAAGAACAGGAGTAACAATACCCAAGTTTTGTTTTCAGGCAGGGGGCAAATATGGATTTCTGGGAGGGAAACAATAAAGTTATAATATATTTATGGAAACCTTTTCCTAGTTCACTAGGCCATGTCAGTCAGCGCTTTAGCCTTGAGTACGGCTGGAGCGGACGTCGGCCCGAGGATACGGAGGTCCGTGACGACGGCGGTGACCAGATCCGATGGGACGAACTCGACGTTCTGACGGCCGAGAAGAGCCACTCGTTGATTGACTTGCCCCTGGAAAAATAATAGTTTCTATAATATCACTTCCATGAAACTACATTGCAAAATTCATAAAAGAGACCAACAGGTTCAACCTATCCGTTCTCTGTGGTCGTGATAATGATAACCTTGCTCGATCAAAGTTTTGAAGTGTTTTTCATTGATCCTACTACCTATCATCTGTCTCCTACATGCCATTCCAGCGCGCGAATCAAGTCGAAACCATGTGACTGTCGGGTCGGAACATACTGATCGACGAGAGAGTACATGACGTGGCACGTCAGAGAGCGTCCCGAACCATTGAACAAATTAGCAAAAGATGAGATTTCTCAGGTTTCCGTACGGTTACAACAACCAAAAAGAAGAAAATGGACAAACCTTATCGATGAATTTGAAATGTTCTGCTACAACAATGACTGGGATGTTGAAATGGTTGGCACACAGGACGGCGGCGAGACCTCCTCTCGGCACGGCGGCAGCTCCGTTCGCGAAGATTGCAGAACATCCGAGAACTAGGACAGATCCCTGCAAAACGTGTTGTTTTTTGCGTGAGAATTCAAAACTCATTCAAACACGTACGTCTAGAGAAGCCCAAGAAGCGGCACTCAGTTCGAAGTACTTGACTTGGTAGTTCCGTTCGATGAAGCTTTTCACATGGCGGATTCCGTGTCTCCTATTGTTCACGTCGATGACTGTCATCAGAAGATCTGGCATTTGCTCTCTGGCGTCCAGCATCACACGATTCACAACTGGGCACCAATCGAACACGACAACTTTCTTGTAGAGACGAAGTTTACGGACAAGCAGCAGACTGATCGCGTTGTAGGCGGCTGAGAAGTTTATCGTCAACGTATCGTCCAAGTACATTTGCAGGGTCTCGGCACACTTTGCGTTGGTGGTTTCGGACAACCGTTTGATGGTTCGTTTTAACAAACGGACGATGTTCCCGAGAGCAAACGGGAGAGGCCAGTGACCGTTTTGAGTGAGATGGGCGAGTTGGGGACGGATGGCCAAGTCAAGGTCGTGGCTGAACGTTCCTGGATCACCCTTCTTCCGTTCTCGTTCATCAGCCCAGTCTTGCAGAAACTATAATAACAAATCAGTTTCGTTTTTTGAACAAGAGAAATACCTTTTTGAAAGCTTGAATGAACTCAATGCAGACTGCTTCCACATCAGGTAACTTTTCTTTATCCGCCTTTGCCAACAGCGTCAAAAATGCGGGATGAACATGGGCAAAACTGGAGGCGTCTTCCAACTGGACAACAACGGGGGCTTCAACTTCAGAAGAAACCGCTTCGTCAGATTCCGAAGCGTTGGTCATCTGTTGCACTGTATTCCGGGAAATGTCTGAAGCGGTATTTACGAGTATGTGGATATGGGCTTACCAAATGTCACTGCATGGGGTGGAAGCACGTTGTGCACGTGTCTAACATTCTTCTGGACACCATTCGTATTCTTTATCGCCGACTTCAGATCTCCTTTTATTGAATTGTCGATGGAAACATTTCCGAATTCAGTGGCCAATTGCTCCGCAGCCTTCTTCAGTGTCTCGTTCTCCTCAGCGAACGTTACCTTTCCTTCCACCGGAGGAACTCCTGGCTTTTGCGGAGTGACTTGATCTTGCTTCTTAGCTAATTGTTCTTGTTTTTTCTGCTGAACATTTGCGGCAGGTCCCGCAGCTTTTGCAGCTAGCGATTTTTCAGCTGAAAACAAAACAGTTGAGATTTTGAGATGAAAAATTAACACTTGAGAATAATTTTCAACAAGGAAACGGAAAGACTGACCTCTTGCTTTCTTCTCCGCAGCCTTCGCTGCTTTTCGAGCTTTCTTGTCTTCCGCAGTCACTTCTTTCTACAAATTCGTAGTTTGAATTCGAACATGTATTTTTTAAAACTTACGTGATATTGGTTTTTGTCGTCAGCCTTCGGAGCTTCCTTGACCTCTTTGGTTCCAGAAGGTGAACTCGTTTCTCCGTTCATTCCCAAAATCAAACCAAGGTTCTTGACTTCGTTGTTCAATTTTTCAAAAGTTTCCTGTAAATTAAAAAAGTTTTGTAAAGTGTGCAACAATTAACGAGCGAAACAGAAAGATAACAACACCAAGCAAGCAAAACAAACACAGCGCTCTGTTTCTTACCTTTAATTTGTCGGCCGATTGCTTTTTATTAGTCTGTTTAGGATTGTCGCTCATTTGAACGATTCCCTAACAATAATACAACAAAAGAACTAGAACAGTAGTGCAGTGCGCGTTCGAGACAAAGCAAATGAATGCAGCGAATGTTGCACCGACATCGAGAAACACGTCAGCGTACACACAATGCGTCAGCAGCCCCTTGACGCATTATTGCCCGACGACCGGATAGCGGTTGCGTGGTGCCGTATAAACAACTCTCCTGGAAATGTGTAGCAGTAATGAAAAAGGGGCCAGAGAACCGGGAGGAAAAGGTAGTCAAAAAGACGCAGACTTGAGTACGAAACAGTTCATAAAAAGGTAATGGAGTTGGAGCCATTCGGCGCCGAGCATGTTAGTAACTGTTCAGTCGAGCTGAAAACTTACGTGAAAATAGCTCTTCTGGAAATCAGAAGAATTTCCACGTATTCTGGAATCATTTCATTGGATCACGTAGGAAACTTTCATCTGCTATCTGCCATCTGCCCCTGACGTGAACTTAATCCGAGGGCAATTGGTTGGAACTGATAAGAAAGTCTTCATTCCTCAACATCAACTTCCCACTGGATCGACTTGGGACAACTTCGAAGGTTTGGGGGGACGCAAAGGCGACTACATGGGCGACGATGCCAACCCCAAGCCTACAACTCAATGCCTCGACGGGACAGCTCGAAGAATCAACTGGATAGGTTCGATTTAGCTTCACAGATCGACTCGTCCTCGTCACTTCAAAGGTTTGGGGCTAGCCGAGGCGACTACATGGGCGACGGAGCGAACCCCAAGCCTACGACTTCAGTACGTCTACTCCGAATCGTCACCATTCCAGCTTACAGATCGTCATCGTCACTTCAAAGGTTTGGGGCTAGCCGAGGCGACTACAT
>LR539397.1:868645-879855 GCA_900536315.3 Caenorhabditis becei | reverse complement strand
TTGGGGGGAGCCGAGGCGACTACATGGGCGACGGAGCGAACCCCAAGCCTACGACTTCAGTGCATCTTCTCAAAATCGTCACCATTCCAGCTTACAGATCGTCCTCGTCACTTCAAAGGTTTGGGGCTAGCCGAGGCGACTACATGGGCGACGGAGCGAACCCCAAGCCTACGACTTCACTGCGTCTACTCCAAATCTTCACCTTTCCAGCTTACAGATCGTCATCGTCACTTCAAAGGTTTGGGGCTAGCCGAGGCGACTACATGGGCGACGGAGCGAACCCCAAGCCTACGACTTCACTGCGTCTACTCCAAATCGTCACCATTCCAGCTTACAGATCGTCATCGTCACTTCAAAGGTTTGGGGCTAGCCGAGGCGACTACATGGGCGACGGAGCGAACCCCAAGCCTACGACTTCACTGCTTCTTCTCAGCGGCGCAACGGACAAATACATGGTACGACTAACTTGCTCGTTGGATAAACTCGACAGGTTGGTTCAGCTTTAAAAGGTGGTTCGACCGAGCTATTTCAGAAACTTCATGAAGCAGCTTCTTGGAACAACTGTACGAACCAACTGGACGAATTTAGGAGGATGCAACGACTCAAACGATCAGTGACTCGTGTGGATAGGTCGGTTCAGTTTCACAATGCAACTCAATTATGCGATTTCAGTAAGAAAGCCTGCTCGCACCGACTGGACGGATCGAAGACTCGACGACTCGACTGGAACGACTTCAAAGGCGCGGGGAGATGGTGACAACCGCGCCTGAACTACTTCAACTCTGCTATAACCAACAAAATCTAACTTCATTTTTTTTCCAAATACACATCGTTTCGCTACTTTTCAAGTATTTCCGTTTTCCAGATGTTCAGGTTGCTGTTCACTGTGTCTCTGCTTGGCTTCGTTCCGGTCGCGAGAGAGGGTTCCGCATCATAAAGAAAGTTTTCCCAGAGAAAGTCGTTATCAGCAGACCAACGATGCAAATAGCCGTTCTGAGATAATCAAATAACATCATGGAACCAACACAATTCACAGTTTCCCATAAACTTCACCTTCCCACTGAATACGTTTCCCCAATACATTTCAGTTGAGAAGAATGCCTCCTTACATTTGGATCTTCCTCTTGTCGATTCTTCTTCTCTCCCCCCACAAGGTCTCTCCGCAGTGCCGAGACCTTCATCCGTATTGCGAGCTTTTCAAAACATTGGATCTGTGCACTGCAGTCCCCGCTCAAGAGCCCATCATGAAGTACAACTGTGCCCAGACCTGCGAGTTCTGCGGCAAGAAAGTCGGCAGCTGCGTGGACAGGCTCTCGAATTGTGCCGAATACAAGTCAACTGGTCTCTGCGAAACAGACGACAAACTGCGGATCGAGTACGCGTGTCCGCTGACTTGCAACGTCTGTTCTGATCCTGTCTGAACGCTTTATTCAATTGGTTTCCAATAAAATCGAGAACTTGAAAAATAGACAAAACACATGTACATTGAACTATTTAAAGCTTGGCGGTCGAGCGGTCCCTCAGGAATCGTCGCAGAATCTTTCCGGCAGCAGACTTCGGGATCTCCTCGATGAATTCAACTCCTCCTTCCAATTGCTTGTACGGGGACACTTTCGCTGAAATGGAGTCGGTTTTGCTAATATTTCAAGTAGGGGCTTACGCTTGACAAAGTCCTTGACGTCTTGTTCCGTAAGGGAGGTGTCTGCTCTGACAACGAACGCCTTCGGCAGCTCTCCGGCCTTTGCGTCTGGCACTCCGATCACAGCGCAGTCGCGGATCTTCGGATGCGACAGGAGCAGATCCTCAAGTTCTGCAGGCGGCACCTGCAGTCCCTTCACCTTGATCAGCTCCTTGAGCCTGTCCACAATGAATAGATTTCCGTCTTCATTGAGGTATCCGATGTCTCCGGTGTGGAGCCATCCGTCGATGATCGTGCTGGCAGTGGCTTCTGGTCTTCCGAGGTATCCGAGCATGATGGTCGGTCCACGGACACAGATTTCTCCTCGCTGGTTCACTGGCTGTTCACGGTCAGTTCCCGGCTCAACGATCTTCATGACAAGGTTCGGTCCGAGCTTTCCGACCGATCCGAACGGCTGTGGGTTTCTGAGATCAGGGAAGTGACTGGCCATCGAGCACTCGGTCATTCCGTAGCCCTGCTGGATGTACTGCATGTTCGGATACTTCTTCTTCAGCTCTTCAATGAGATCTTTTCCTGCCGGAGCTGCTCCAGCCATTATCATCTGGACAGAGGACAGGTCATACTTTCCGCAGATCGGGTGTTTAGCCAGGAAGACCATTATTGGTGGAACGAGACACAGGATTCTGATCTGAAATTTCGATTTTTGGAAGATTAGCAGGATTCATACACACCTTGTAGGTCTGAATAGCTGTCAAGAAGTTGTTTGGTTCGAAGTGGCTCATCACGACTCCGGTCATTCCTTTCAGAAGGCAATGGTTCAAGAGTCCGAATCCGTAGACGTGGTAGAATGGCAGGAACAGAAGAGCCTTCTCATTGTAGCTGTCCCAGTTGGGGTCCAGCACGTCCATGTTGTGGGTCTTGTCGATCCTGAAATTAAACGATTCTTATTTCACAAGTTTTGTTAGGGTCAAAGGTTCTCCGATCGAGCAGACAGTTTTATCACTCGAACCTTGCACCTTTCGTTATCACAGTTCACTCACGAGAGATACATCGAAATCATGGCTGCAAAGTTGTAATGCGAGAGCATGACTCCCTTTGGTGGACCGGTCGTTCCACTGGAGTATGGAAGCACGATCATGTCGTTGTGGACGTCGATGGGAACCTGTGGAAGAGCAGTAACTGGGGTGGCGACCACTTCGTTCCAGGAGACGACTCCGGCTGGGAGGGCAGAGCCTCCTGGCTTCGGAATCACAATGATCTTCTGGATGTTTGGAGACTGCTTCACGGCAAGAAGGACCTTCGGGAGGAAGTCCTCGTAGGTCAGGACGACTTTGGCACGGGAATCAACGAACTGACGCTGGAGCTCGTCTGGGAAACAATAAGGATCATGTGGTACAATGAACATGCAACTTACAATCAGTGAAGAGAGCACTTGCACCAGAGACAGCTCCTCCGTTGATGGCACATCCGATGAAGAACGAGGCATAGTGCCACAAGTTCGGAAGGACTACAGCAGCGACGTCCTTCTTGAATCCGATGCTGTGCAGGTAGGTGGCAATGGAGAAAGCATCCTTGCGGAGCTGCTCGAAGGTGATGGTGAGTTTCGGATTGTCTCCGCTGACGAAGGCAATCTTGTTCTTTCCGTCGGCAATCGTCTTATCAATGGCATCGAGGATGAGCTCGTGATACGGACGAACGGGAACTTTGACTGGTGGGTACGGGGAGTCGTGCGGCATGGCTGGAAGGCAAAACTGGATAGGAAGAATGGAAAGAGATGGAGTGGCCGGCAGGACGGGGCACTGTCTACAGTGTAGTCGATGGTCAATTTGGGTGAAGAAGACTGATAAGCGAATGATAAGAGTGCATCGGGAATCAAGAGAGTCCAGACAGCCGATGGTCCCCTATTCGTAGCCCTTGTACCCTGTTTTTTTGTTTTTTCTTTCCGGGGCAATGTCTGCGGAAAGTCATGTGATAGCGCTTATCACAAAGGGTTTCGTGGCTTATAATCCGAAGGTATTTCAGGTAAAGCATGTATTTAAACAAGACCATTCAGTCTAAAAACCAGGGTAAACAGAGAAGGACAGGAAATGATAAGAGGTACGAATGATGGAGTCACAAAACATCCGAGGTGTTTTTGGGTGTTTGAGTTGTTGAGATGTCGAACAGCAGTATGAGTACTGAATTCCAATGTTCTTTGGAAGTTCCATTTGGACAGGAAAAAAGTGTCTGGATGCTACAGAATCTGGACAAGTTGGAGTTTGGAGCTATCTTACCAAGTAATCAAGAACATCTTCGTTTAGAAAATTGAAAATTTCGTGACTACAGGAAACGGAATCTTAAATGAAAACCGAGAAGATAATTTATTTTTTCTCCTCCCAAAAATATATACGAATCGGGCTCCCGGACTCAGAACCGGATAGCATAAATCATCAGAAAACTAGAGAAACGAAGAACACGAAAGGTCTGTGTCGTTAGGATGGAAGGCGTGTGTCGCACGCGTCGAGAAGACTGATCAAGTGATAAGAAAACGGAATTGGTGTTATCAGTGTCACAGCGAAACGTTTGCGTGTCATTCATTTTGCTGTAAATCAAAATTTGGAATGAATCGAAATTCGAAAGGTTTATTGAGTCAAACAATCTAGTTGGCAGGCTGAAAAGTGGAAAGATGAACAAAGAGTTAGGCTGGCATGCGGATCGTGATTGCGAAACCGCCCTTGACGTTCAGAAGACATCTG
This sequence comes from Caenorhabditis becei, assembly GCA_900536315.3. Classification (NCBI taxonomy): domain Eukaryota; kingdom Metazoa; phylum Nematoda; class Chromadorea; order Rhabditida; family Rhabditidae; genus Caenorhabditis; species Caenorhabditis becei. Next base: position 875,481 of record LR539397.1, on the reverse strand, counting down.
AAAATAGGATTAAAACGGAAAAAAACCATGTGGGTTACTTGGTGTTCGGCTTGATGCGGACCATGGTCTCCGACTTCAAAGCGTACGTGAATCCGCTCTCTTCGATGACCGCGAAAGTGTTCTCCTGCAGCCAAATGAGCAGTTCCACGACTCCACTCTCCAAGTCGTATGATCCTTCTCCGAGCAGCATCACTTCTGTTTTGTACTCGGGGGCTCCGTAGATCTTGACAGGCCCGTTCCTGAACAATGATAACTGCAGTCTCGTCTCCGGTTACTTCTTACTTGACTTCGCTGATGTGATCATAGATAAACTCTTTTCTGTTCACAGGTTGTGGCAAGTCGGTCCATCTTGCCTCGTACGGGGCATTGCATGCGAATGTTCCTTTGCCAGGCTTCCCTGCAAAACCACATGTAACTAGGCTCGAACCATTTGTAAGCTCACCAGTTTTGAACTCATTAGAGTTGTAGAAATCCTTGATGAGTGGAGGAAGATCTTTGACGACGTCCCTCAGGAAGAACCATCGTTCGAAGAGCGTCACGTTGGAGGATCCGACGAGGAACCGAACACAGTCGAACTCGGTGTTCTTGCGATCCCTCTCGACGACGAGACCGATCGAGTTAGCGAAGCGTTGCGGAGAGTGCTCGACTCTGGCGGGAAGCATGAACATCTCGCCCTGCTTGATGACCAGATCGCGGACTTGTCCCTTCTCAATAACTTTGAGAATCATGTCTCCCTTGCGCTGGAAGAAGAACTCCTCTCCTTCTTCCAGATGGAAGTCCTTCCGCTGATTAGGTCCTCCGACATAGAACACCTTGAGTTGCTCCGAGAACATGCACTTGTTGCAAACGGGCGGCACAAAGTCTTCCTGGTTATCTTGGATCCATTGCGGAATCTCGACTGCGGTCACTCCGGCCATAATGGTTATCGCCAGTGGGTTCTGCTTATCTTTCACCTTTTCCGACTCTTCCGTGACGGATGAGATTATGCGCTCCTGATGAGAAATAAAGAGTCTGGTAGAGGTGAAGCAGGTCATCGGATCAGTACGAAGGAACACAGGAATGAATGACAAAGAAGGCGATACGAAAGGGAAACGGGAGGGATGGCAAAGTAAAAGTGACTGAAACCTGTGACCCCTGTAATTACGGATCGAGAAGAAAGAGACAAAGTTGTCCGGAGACTGTCAGAATGCGTGTGGAAGTTTAAACAAAAGGATTCGTTCGGGGATCGGAGTCTCACCTTGTCAGCTCTCGGTCTCTTCACGATCGTGTCGTGCTCGAGCCAGACCCAATCCGCAGTGAGCAACTGCCTCATACAAGACCACATTGCCAAGTCACCAACAATTTTTGTGGGTTAAGAAGTAGCGGCAGAAGTGGCCGATTAAGGCGACGAAATGATAAACGTGCAGTGACATCTCCATCTTCTTCTCCTTTTCTTCTCAATTTCGTGTCTCTAAATCTCCTCGTCTTGCGTGCTATCGCGCAGTGCTTCCATCGATTTGTTTCAACTTCTCGGTCATTTTTCATGTCGCTGATATTGGAATCATTCACACAATGAAACTGGTACCCGTTTATTTTAAAACAGAGAGGAAGCGAGAGAAAAGAGAAGGGCGAGAAGACTGATGCAGGGAACCTGAGATGCCAATACCAAAACACAAGAACTTGGTTACATGACCGTCGGAATCGGCGACGCCTTCAGATCCTTCTTCTTCTCCGTCGGATACACGAAGAACATTGATAGAAGAGAGCCGTCCATGCAGAAGAAGATCGTGTTCGCCAACTGAAAAAAGCAGAACTGAAGATCACCTACAGTAACCCTCAAGGCGCAGACGCGCCTGGTTTTTGAGACGCCTGGTTTTTGATTCTGATGCATGGAGTGTCTCCATCGAAATAATTGTTTCAAAGAAGCTATAGAAAAAACTCACGAGCATGTAGAAGTCATCAATCCCGATACTGTAGACTATCGCATGAAGCTCCATGACCCATGTGAAGACGACTGGAGCTAGAGGAACAAAGTCGATGCACTTCGAAGAGACCGCTTTGTACTGCAAAAGGGAATTTGGAGGTATGGGGAATTGAACCCCAGACTTCTCGCATGCGAAGCGAGCGCTCTACCCCTGAGCTATACCCCCACGTGAAACCGCCGAGAAAAGTACTCACAATGAGGTAGGGGCAGACGAGAGAACCAGCTATTTGGGCGCTGGACGCTATGCGGCCAGTGAACTGAAAAAGGAAGTAAAAAGCGTGGAAAGGGAGAGGCGCAGAGACTCACTTCTTTTCCGTCTTCGTCGTTCATATTTCCAATGTAGAGGAAGAGAAGCAGGAGAACTGCTCCGATGCCAGTCATCAGGCGAATCAGCTTTCTCTGGAAGAGCAAAATGAATGGAAGGAGGGGGAAGCGATGGATACTCGTTTGGTACGGTAGAAAATGAGGGCGACGACGAAGAAGAGTTGCATGGAAACGGCATACGACTGCAGGAGGATCAGCTTTGTGTCACGAAGGAAAATGGAATACCGCAGCCAGAGGGACGATCTGAAAATGGTTCCAGTTTTGGCTTCCAGTTGGATTTTTCTTCAAGTTATGTTTGATAGTTCTTAAAAGAACACCAAATGGGTCATGTTTGCATTACACAAATTTCAGCCTGATGTCATATTTTATCTACCTTGAAAAACGTGTTGGCTACACAAGAAGAAGATCATATCTCCGAGTGAAAAACTCTGAAAAACCAAAAACATCTGGCTAGTTTCTTCGAGTGATCTTTGAAGTTCTAGGGGATTCAGCGTTGACTACAGCTTCTCTCCATCTCATACACGAGTCTTGAAACTGTCACAGAATAACACAGCACTGTTTTTCTTAGGTTCTACTTCCAGTTTTTTAAAAAAATTTCCGACAAAATTGAAAAAAAATGCTCACCCAATGACTGCACAGATGTACGGTATCGGTGTATCACTGTCACTGCTCTGCCGTCGAACCCATTTGTAGACTGCTTGGCTGGAAATATACATTGGTAGTTTGATTTTGAGACTCTTGTGCTCCCAACTTGGAAACGCTAGTTAATTGGACCTACACTGGACTGGTGATAAGGGCGACTGCGTGGATGGCTGTGGAGGTGAGGAACAGTGACCAGACGAGGTTGGAGGTGTACATCGCGAAGAGCCGCGACGGGCTCACCGTGCCCAGGTCGAGCTCCATCCTGGAAGAAGGAAATGCGAATCAATAAAGAGAGGAACGAGGAAAAGAAAGAATCCGATGTACTTCTGCATCGGATCGACGGAGAGAAGAAGGCTTATTCCCCCTTTTTGACGCCCCGTATCTGCGCTTCTCATCTGCATACTTAGCCGTTAAATGGAGACGGACTGTGAGATGATGGGGGCTAAGGAAGCGGAGGAAGAGGGGGAAGGTGAACCGGACAGGAGAGGAGGGACCCGAAGAAGCTATAAAGCTTGAAGGCGATGACGTATGGAGTACTGTAGATAATGAAAGGTCGAATGGGGTTGAAGGTTAGCAGATGAAAAGATAAGGAAGAAGCTGGCAAAATGGGGTTACAACCTTGTGATTGAACATTCCGAGGAAAAAGTCAGATTCTTTAGGCTACAAGGTCCCATAGACATCAGAGCGCACTTATAAACAGTTCAAACACGGGAGACATGCTTATTTGCAAAGCTAACGTGATCCTGAGAACATCCTCCTTCTGGCTATCTTCCTGTAACGGTTCGCGATGCAATCTACCCCGGCCAACCCGACACATTCCTCGATTTTATATGTACCTTCCTCCGCTTCCGTCTGGCCCTCCTTCCGCCTTTTCAGCTTTTTGTAAGAATAAATAAAAGTTCGGCATCATACGGGCTACAAGATAGGCATCTGTACCGCCACCTGGTCGGATTACGCATGTGTTCTGAACTATAGTTGTCTCAAGGTCACAGCTCTGCAGAGAGATTCAGACACGGCACTTCGTTTTCACTTTTTGAGGCGAAGAAAAGCGAAATTGACGACAAGAGATGCTTCATGGGGGACGGACGGTCCGATAAGCATCTCGACAACGATCTTCTGATGCGCCTTCTTCTTATTGCTTCTGCTGGCTACACATAGATCAGTATTGGTTTATTACAGTTTAAACATTCAAATTGTGAATCTCTGAGCATATCAGTTGAACAGCAGACGGCGCATATTCTCGACAGAGCGCACTTGCTGAAACGGGATAGATGATTGTAGAGAAAAAGGGTCTGGGCTACTCACGTTCTTGAAGAGGTTATCATCCCAAGTCGGGAAGAACTTCTTGAACGTCGGCGGCTCCTGTCCTTGGTAGATCGTGTCGATGCTCGTCTTCTTGTGACGTGGCAACTTGTCCTTCTCCAGATACTTCTTCGCCGTGTTCAACGCCTCCTTCTTCTCATTCGGATTGGCATTCGCACCCACCCAAACATAGATCAGGTTCAACGCATCCAGAATCATCACGTCGTCGCCGTCGAGGTCTTCCTGGGTGAAGTTTGCGATCTGTTCGACACGAAGTAGCCCGCTCTCATCAGAAACCTGGAAAAGCAGCGGCTCGAACGTGTTCTTCTTCTTCTCATCGACCCAATCACGGAACCATTGCGTGAATTGAGTAGACTCGGTCGTCTCGAGGACACGAGTCACTTGAGTCCAACGAGGAAGATGCTGAAAGGAACATGTGGCTGTTGGTCCCCGGGTCAACGACATACGTGTTGCTTCAAGTAGTTCTCTCCCCAAATCAACGCCTTGGCTCTTTCTTCGAGAGTGCATCCACGACCGATCCAAACGAAGATTCCTCCGTTGATGGCATCGAGGATGAATGCGTCCTGGAATCAGTTCATATACTCTTAAATCATTCTGTTTCCTTTCTTACATTCGAGTCGAGTTGCTCCTTTCTCAGATCCTCTCCCTGTGCCACCATGGTCACCTTGGTCGCGCCAGTGGCATCGGAAACCCTAAACATCAAATCCTGTCATAGTCTGTCACAATGCTCTCTCTCTCTTCCTCCCACACTCACTTCCACAAGGTGATCTGCTCGGTGAGACGCTTCCAATAGTTGTCATCGTCGTCCTTGCCCTTTTGGACCTTCTTCACAGACGACACTCCTCCGAAGTAGCTCCAGAACGTCGGATCGTTGTCCCACTCGACATCATCAAGGATGTGTACTGTCGACGCGCCCATTCTCTCCACATCGGCAATGTTCTTGGCTCTGGCCATTCCTTTAATTCTCTCGAGTCTTCCGCTCTCTGGAGGCATCCAGATGTAGATGTCCTTGCCCAGATCCAGAATGAAGACATCTCCGAGGTTTAGCGACTCGACCTTGCACTCGACCTGCAATCTTTGTGCTCCCCGCGCCTTTCCCCCGTCTTACTCACCTCCGTACATCTCACATTACGCTTTCCTTTACAATGGAACAAATGCGGCTTCCAGTTCTTGAACTGGTCCTCCACATGGTTGTATCCGGACTCATATCCTCCGGAAACATAACGGATTCCATCGGTGAAGTAGGAGAGAAACAGTGGAGACTCGTGGAATTGGATCTCACGATGTTGAGTTGGAAGACCTCCGAGGGACTGTAAATGGGATAGATAAGGAAGGTTCTCGTGCGAACAGAAGTACATCGTCGATCTCGACCGTCTTGATGGCAGCTACTCCGATCTCATCGGTCGAAGCGTTCTTTCCGAGCCAGAAGTGGACATCCCAGCATCCGTCGTACTTTTGCTGTCACAATATCATGAATAACCTGTTCTTTGAGTACTACTCACATAAAGGGCAATGTAGGCATCTCCAATGTAGAAGATTCCATGCTCCCTCTCTGGAACTGGTTCCAGTTCGAACTTCTGAAACTCGAGTGTAACATGCTTCCCCTTCCTGTCCAAACTCACATTGATTCTCCAGACCAGAAGTCCGTTCTTCTTCCCGATTTCGGCCAACGCCGGATCAGTCGTCGCCGGTCGCATTTCGTTGTTTTCTTCGTCGATGACCACCAGAATCAACAAGCAATGAAATAAGCCTGGCCCGCAGAAACGACCCCGTCGCCTCTCTCATCTTCTCATCCATCGAAAAGTGTAAAAAACGTGTGCTGCCTGCGTCTCGTTGATCCCAGTGCTTCATCGGCAATTACTCGACTGATTTTACAATGCGAATGGGCGGGAGCCGAGCTATTAACTAGGATGTTTGTCTGTTTTGGAGACTGGGAAGTGAGTGGATTTATGGGGGAGATCGGAAGATCTTATTGAGATCAGATGGTAAGTTATGTAATAAAAAGAACGTGCGGTTGGGGAAATGTGGTTCAGAACCGAATTTCAAAGTTTGATGAACATGATGAATGGGTGACAGGAGAATAATACTCGTCGGAACATCGCCAATAGGAGAAAACCCATTTTGAGACATTTGGAATCACGTGAAACGGCAACTTCTCAACGCTGATAATTTTACGTTTCGTTCTAATGACATTGAGGTGACCCCAACTGATAAGATCTGTCGGTATAAAAGAAGGAAGTCCCTTCAGTTTTTCATAACTCTATTCCTGAACGATCATCTTCTCTCCATAATGGCCGTCGTCAGGAGCCCATCACGGATTCCCCGCACCGCCGTACAAGATGCACCGCCTGGAACGTAGAAGAAGCGAACGGATTGGAACAACAAGACACGAAGGTGAGCCATGAGCACAGTAGAACTAGAGTAGGGCGTAAGAGTCTGCGTATTTCCTAGTTGCGCCAACCAAATAGTTAGTGCGTTTGTCAAAGAACTTCGTGCAGCTACGCCTCATGTAGTTCACGCCACGGGCTCCTTCACGGAGTCAGTGGAGTCGGTTCATTCAGATATTTTGTAGTGGGCGCTCAGA
>LR539397.1:777204-867348 GCA_900536315.3 Caenorhabditis becei | reverse complement strand
AATCTTAGTGCGTCTGTCGAAGAACTTCGTGCAGCTACGCCTCATGTAGTTCACGCCACGGGCTCCTTCACGGAGTCAGTGGAGTCGGTTCATTCAGATCTTTTGTAGTGGGCGCTCAGAATCTTAGTGCGTTTGTCAAAGAACTTCGTGCAGCTACGCCTCATGTAGTTCACGCCACGGGCTCCTTCACGGAGTCAGTGGAGTCGGTTCATTCAGATCCTTATCCGTCACCCGGTTAACTGTAGAATGCGCATGTCGCCACACTTCAATGCCGTTGTCTTTTGTTTTTCTACTTCCAGCACCGCATCATCACAAATGCCAGCATCAGTCATCTAATTCGTCAGTTGGAGATGCAAAGCAATGAGAGGTAAGGATTCTGAAGATGTTCAGAAGTGATCCGTCATTTTCCAGAACTTCTCTGTGAACAACTGCGAGGAAACCCGTGAGAAAGAAGACCCGGTTATGCAAATCGACGACCATGCATCGAACTGAACCCCTATGATGTTTCCAGAACAATCCGAATAATAAAAGTTTTCCTGTTCCCTTTCTCCATCCGGAAAGCGAAATAATCGAAACAATCGCAACAAACGGGGCTTTGTTATGCTTCTGTATCTATTCCGTTCTACAGACACCATAATCGGAGTTTCCGTCAAGCACGTCACGATTCATATTTTGTGCCGACTCCCAAATAATCGTGTTCTGCTCCTCGTTAAAACCCTCATAAAATCATAACCCAACCAGTTCCCGATATGTCCTTTTGACCTTTTCGATGACTCAACTAGGTAAAAATATCTCCATTTTCGTTGCAAAAACATCATTTTCGCCAGACAGACAACTAGAGACAAACCAGAGAATCAGACAGAAAAGTGGAAGTCATAAGTATAATTGACAGCGTTTTGTATCTGTTTGTTTGTCGATGATCATGTTATTTGTTCACTTTTCCCATCGATCCACTTTTTGCTCGTTTCGAAATTGATGTCACCCGCCTTGATTCGCTTCTCATCAATTCCTTATCACTCACTCCATAATTTGATTATTCCCGTATAAAAGTGACAGGTCACACGGGGGTGTTACCTTTCCGAATCTCATTTCAATCCGATTACAGTTCTGATTTCCTTTTTCGCCCCCGGGGCAAAGGTACAAAAGACCCGTCAATTTGCAGAGAAACCAACCGACAAATAGGTCTTGTGTGGACAGTTGAGCAAACAATTATAACTTTTTCGTGTGCGTGTCCTACTTGTTCATAAGCGCATGAGATCCAGAGATCCCCATCATTCGACCGTTTTCAGGACATGAAGCTCTTCTCGCTCATCCTCGCCGTTCTCGTCGTCATGATGGCCTCCGTGGCGGTGAGTGATTTACGTCTATCGCCTAGATTGTAGGAACGTACCGTAGGTCCCCCTGCATAGTTCTAGTCCTCTCCGAGTCCTAATCTTCCACCATTTCAGCAATCCTTCAACGTGCCCCCAACCGGCCTCTGTTTCGTTCCATCCGGAGGCGACTGCTACCGTTGCGACTGCCAGAAGCCCGCCACGTGCTACAAGGGAACCTGCCGATAAGCGGGAAGAATCCGTCGGTGATTCGTTAGGCGCCGAGTCTCTCTTTTCGTTTCGAGCACAATAAACTGATTATTTTCGCAGATTTGCTTTTTTGATTTTTGAGAACACGAAGCGTTGGCGTTTTATGGTTTTGTTATTCGGAACAGAGTCAACAGACACCGAAATTCAGTCGGATCTGCCACTAATCCGGACTAAATCCGTTCGGAACCCTGTTGAAATGGTAGAAAAACGCGAGGAAACATCTGTTCACTGTCACTTTTTCTGTCTGAAAATGAAACTTTGGATAATTCTTCTAGTACTTTTCTGCGCTCTTTCGGTAGGGTAATTGGGTACTCAATTATTCAAAATGGTTCTGGTAATTCCAGTTTGCATTCAAAGTCCCACCGAAAGGTATTTGCCACGTGCCAGCTGGAGGCAACTGTTACGGATGCGACTGCCAGAAACCGTCTACGTGCTACAAGGGAAAATGTCGTTAAAAATGAAGTTTCGAATGAACAGTTGAACTTTGTCGTTTCCTGTTTGGAGCTGGAAACCAAACACATTGGTTCAAAACTAAAATTCGACCATTGGTTTTTGCTCAGAACGCTTTTGATAGGATTATCGTGTTATCAGAGACTTGACCGTCTATCACCTGATATTACCACTGAATTTCGACGACATTGCGATGCGATTGATAACAAGTTCAGATAGTTCTGATGGGTGGAATGGGGGCGTAATTTTAAATGAGCCTAACACTGTATGTGTTGAACACCAATTGAAACAAGAGAAAAACAAAAAATAAAAGGATGCGATAATATTACAGATTATTGGATCATTGCTTGGATTTCATGATCTGGTATGCTCCGATAACAACTGCGGACGCGAAGATTAGCCATCCGAAGTTTTGCACGTGTGGGCTGTCAAGATGAATGAGAACCGTCTCGTAGACTGATGAGAGCTTGCTGGAGAGCGCAGTCTTCGTCCTGGGGAACATTTAATGTGCTTGAACATGAAAGCTTTTACTTACTCAGTAACTGGTTTGGACTCCTTCATGGGAGACTTTTCAGACTGTTTTGGTTTCGCAATCTGCTTAGCATCTGACTTCTGAGGGATCGCAACATCTTCATCGTCCTCGTCATCATCACTGGAACATTCTTCGACTTCGAGCAGAGAGTCCTCAATGAACGGCTCTGGTTCCAGCATGAAAAGACTTCCGAGCGGAGGTTCATGTTCCGGGTTCTTCTGTACAATTAGAGAACGAAACGCTTTGTCGAAACACGGCATTTCAACGACTCTCCCGCCTTCCTCGACATAAATTCGACCGGATGACAGTTGATACAGTTTCTCTGAGAGCTCTTTGACGCGAACCACAATGAGAAAACGTCCTAATGGACTCGATTCACTGTCGATGACCGGAGCTCCGATGACTGGAACGAACAGAACGTCGATGCTCGGGGTCAACTCGGACACGTCGCGTTTCATCGGGGAAACCCCAGTCAGCTGCTTCGGTGGAATCTGGACGTGAAATTAAAAAGAAAATTCAGCAGTCTACTCACTTTGACAAGCGGCGGCTGAAATTCACCAGCAACTGCCCTCGTCAGGGCCATTCGGAAAATGACTCTATCCGTCGCATTCATTTCGATTCCGGTGACAGTGTTGAAGGAATCGACACCGATGCAGATGATCATGTGGTGCTTCGAATTGAGGGCCGCGCAGATTGAAGCTTGAAGTTCAAATGTGGACATTTCATTGTAATGCTCTTGATCGAACAGAAGAGTCCAAATACCTTTGATTTCCTGAAAATTGATGAGTAGGAAAATGTTTTTGTTTACCGTCTCACTGGGAATGACTTCCGGTACTCGAAGTACTTCGGCATCTGGCTCTCGTACATTTCATTGAACGGAAGCGTCGTCGGTACTGGTCCATCGCCACTGCCATTCAACGGAATTTTCACTTCGGTCGTCACCCGATGCGTCTCTTCGTCTTCAGTCACGGTTTCGACAGTTTCGTCGTTTTCTTCGTCTTTTGCTTTGACAATTTCGAGCACTTTGTCTGTCATTTTTCCTGTCACCAAATTGTAACTTGTTCCAGTGGTGATTCTACAAAACAAGACGAGTTGACAAAAACTCGTATTCAGTAACTAACCTTCCGTAACGGAAACTATCTTGAGCCACATCATACAGTTCATCTTGAAATACAACTTTGTCAAATTCGGAGTCACCATTGTCCAAGTTTCCAAATACAAATTTGGACTGAAATCATTGGTGGTTAATCAACTTTTGGAAGATCCTCTTACATCCTCCACTAGCTTTTGAAACGAATCGCTGTCCACCACCGTCGGAGTAGGAGCGGGGGTCAGAGGCTCCAAATTAATGAAGTTCTCCATCATCTGAAAATATGTTTAAAAGGAAAATGAGAACAAAATAGGAAATCACCAGACTACTATCCGTTTTACTATTTTCGTTGTCCGAGAAAACCTCATTGTCGGAGTCGACTTCACGAAGTTTTGTTTGAAGATAGGAGTCTGAAAAAACTGGAAAACAATTAGGTTTCGTGTAGAGATCCTAAACCTGGAACGTCTCCTTCTTGGGAGAAAATTGTGTCGGTTTCGTATTGCTCTTCTGGTGGAACCAGAGCCATTCTGAAAATGTACTGTAAATTAAATATTTATAAACGAAAAAACAACTGAGAAAAGCTCGAAATTTCGAAGATGAAAAGAAGATTCAAAGTTCTAATTTAAAGGCGCATAGGTGCCGTGCAAAGCAATATCTCGCCACGACTCCAACAGGTTACTGTAGCGCAACGCGGTAAATTCAAAAAAGGTTTTTCTTCCGCATCTAAACAATTAACGAATTCGTACGAAAAATACATGAAACTCTGTTGTTTTTGAAGATCTGTACGGAAACCCTGTGAAAATTTATGAAAACGGAGATTCAAAAATACTGAAGTTTTCAATTATTCTTTCTCGATCAAAACATAAAAAGTGACAAAATAGTTTATTAGCAATCTCAACAGCACTTTTTTGAGTTTGAAATAAGAGTGTGAAAGGTTTAGACTTATTCGAGTTGGTGATTACTAGCCAGTTCACTGAAAAAGCGAGGAATAAAACGATGATGGAGACTAAATGGGCGGGGAGAACCCGTTCTGTAACGATGATTATGAGGACGGAATCAGGCGATTTCTATCTGGACGCTCTCGTCGTTATCGTCGTTCTTGACGGTGAGCACGATGATCGGAGGACGGGCGTAGCCATGAAGTTGCTCATAGCAGCGCAGACGGCGGGTCGTGTGGACGATGAAGAACGATAGAAGAGCCCAGATTGCAGGAAGTGCGAATTCGCAGATCACGAACAACTGAAAATCAAGGATCAGTCCAAACAGAACTTCTTCCAACAAACCTTATCCTCATTGGTGGCGTGAGTCTTCTCCAGAACTCGATTGTAGCTGCGCACGGACCAAACAGCGGTTCGAATGAGCAGGAAGAGCAGCTGGATTGTGGTGCACGGAAGGGTCAACAGGGGCTTCCGAGTCCACATGGCTGCTCCGAGTCCCAGAACACAAGTGAATATGTCTGCGAACATGCGGGCAACAAGGTAGTAGAGATCGAAACTCTTGAACTTCTTGTAGAATCTCCAAGAGTTTGGGTTCTCGTTAGTGTCGTCTCTGAGGAGATACGCCCAGTGCATGATGTCGACGATGCACATCAGAACGAACACAAACTTGAGAAGTCGGAAGCGAGTCGACGGATTGAAGAAGGGCCACGACTGGAAGAGGGAATGTACAGAGAAACGGGGGCATGCCTGCGGACTACCTGGCTGTTGTCTATTTGTCTTCCCTGATTGCCGCCTTCTTCCGTATTCGATTCCTGATTATTCTGCATTCCTTGTTGATCTTTGGCCCGGACTGAAAGGTTTCTTGGGATCCTCGGCGAGTTACTCATGTCCTAAAACTGCTGAATCATCTCAGCTTCGTTCAGAATCACTCACGTCGTTACTCGCCGAGTGGCTGACACTAACCACCTCCCCGTTCACCTTGACCAGCGTATTCTTCCTGGAACGTCCCTCTCCGATTTGGAGGTCTATCGTGTTGCGGCGGCTCGCGTCTCCCCCGTCCTTCACCTGCACATTGACCTTCGACGGCTTGCGAGGGTCGGAGCCAGAGCCTCCTGAAGCCTGAGTCAGCACTACCTGCTTCGAAGACGACAGCTCTGGAAGAGACCAGTATTGAATGCGTAGAGGCATCTGATGAGATTTAATTTAGCACTGAAACTATAATTGGAGGGGATAATTCAAGAAAATGAGTTATGCAGTGGTACAGTCCTCTCCGAAACGGCTCGAACATGACAGATTCATCCGTTGTTTTGTTGCGGACCTCGTGACGACGGAAGACGAAGAGCAGGCAAAGAAGAAGAGCGGCGGGGGATAAGTAGATGAGATTGATGCAAAACTAATAACGGATGCATGTTTCTGGTTGACTAATTTGCATTCCCCTCCTCTTATTTCTTCCACACTTTCCCCTACTCTTCGTCATTTTTCATCCAAGAGTGCAGCGTAGTTTGATCAGACAAAGGACGAAAAATGGCGAAACAAGAAGCGAAGAAGCACTAACAAATTGAGGTGAAGGGAAGGAAGAAATGGGCGGAATGAGGGGAATATGGAAGGGACGAACGAGCAGGAGTGATGCGGAGACACGGATTATTCGTGTGGATTATTGGCGCCGGAAGAGGCGAGATGAGCAGCCGATGGGGCATATCAAGACAACAGAAAAAACGAAACGGCGAGGAATCAGAAAAAGGAATTCGGATTGGGTTTTCTAGAAGAAGAGGACTTTCCGGTTCAGTGCTTGATCATTGCAAAATGACCATGAAAATGACCAAATGTGAGCTAAGCGAGCTCAACAAATTTGTTGCTACAAAAGTTGAACTTTTTTAGCAAGAGATGCCTAAGGACTGTAGTTTTCTAATCATTTCTCTCTTTATGTTAGCTCGTACTTCTACAGAATACGGATCTTCAAAAAACAATATTATCTACCCACACATCAGTGCCACAACTATGTGTTGTATAGTTGAAGAGCTTCATCAATCTGGCGATGATCCCCTCAGGAATCGTCATCTCCTAGGCAACTCGACCGGATCCTTTCTTTTATCATCAGCTCACACACTCACTCACTCGCCGCTTCTCTCGCCTCTTTCCTCTTTTCATTATTTTGATGAGGCGGCCAAAGGGAAGAGGCACCTGATCCTACCTAATACCTCGCCAATCTTTCTCTGAATTGGTAGGAGCGCAACGGAAGAAGCGGCAAGAGACGATTGATTGAAAAACAAAAAGGCTCTTGTAGGACGGGACGACGACGACGTGCGGCGCGCGGGCAATGACAGCTCAAAGTGCCCTTCTTCCTCTCGCGGCTCGCTAATCCGTGTCGTTTTCAGATAGATTCGCCATGGAAACATAATCGAATGAAGATCGACGTGCGAGGGGAGGAGGGCACTCTCATTGCAGAAGCCTGTGATTATGTGGAGGTGTGATGTGCATGTGGGAGGAAGGACGTCTTCTGACTGGCCGAGAACACATCATAGTTGCAAGACATCCGGTGCTGAGAGACTAGATAAAGCTACAGAAGGGACTACGGTCAGGCATCTCGTCACTTTTTCGAATTCTCAAAATACTCACCAGTAAGAGATCAGCTGCGGATCCTCCAGAAGACGTCGTCGAGTGAGTGAGCACTCGAAGCGGCAAATGAGTCAAATCGAAAACGAAGACGACGGAGGCTGAAGAGTGGTAGATAAGTGGGTTGTAGACAAAATTGGAGTTAAGTTGGCTCCTCTCGTCGTCCGAAAACACGAGACACAACGCTCAGGAGCCCGGGATTTGGGATTTGTTGGCGAAGAATCAAGAGAAGAAGCGGCAAAGACGGAGGCGGCAAAGGGAAAAAACAACAAGGAAACCTTGTTACGGGCGACAGAAGGGAGAAGAAAAAGTCGGGAGCAGGAGGAGGAGAACGACTCGGACGGGGACAAATCGGGTTATGCATACATCGGAAAACGGCCAAGTGGCCGGACGGACGGGCGCTGCTGCGAATGATGTGGGAACCGATGTGTTCCTGGTTGAGCAGGAGGCGGGAGAGAATTTGTTGAAGAGAGTCAGAAGGTGTCTTAGAACGGGTCGGAGAAGCATGATGATTAGTAATAATGGCAGTGGAATGTCGAGAGTGTTTCCTGGACAACGGGAAGCACGCGGGAATTTGAACAAGAGGGCGAACAAAGAAGAAGCGTGAACTTGAGACATGTGGGCAATGACTGTTGGCAGTGATAAGAACGCACCAAAAAAACAAGTCTCGATCAGTTTACTATTTCTGTAAGATTCAGAACGAACGAACTTCCATGGAAGAAGAGCCACAGAAGCAAGCTCCGTCGGTGGTATGTTTTGGTACTCGGCGAGTTAATCAGGTTTTGGACAGCTTGAGAAACTGGGAGTTCCTCCGGAAAGAGAGAGAAATATCAAAGAGAAGAAGAATGGTTACGAGTACTTCATCGTCGTTATCAACTATCGTCCCGGACTGAAGTTTGGACTCGGAATCAAGAACGTCTACAAGAACATCTTTGTGATCAAGACCGATGAGAGTAAGAACATCGTCTTGAACTGAAGAACCTTCAAGTGTTGTGTTCCAGACTCGATCGTCAGTGGACTGTTCAATGTGGCCGATCGCATCATCGACGTGGACGGGGAACCGGTGTTCGACAACGGCAAGTGCAAATTCCTCCTGGTCAAGGCTCTGAAGGAACGGAAGATGGCTTCGTTACTCGTTGAGAGAGGAGTCACGGAGAAGGCGGTCAAAGAGGCCACGGTGAGCAAAGAGGCTCGTTTTGACAATTGAATTGTTGTGTAGGATGAGATGAACGAAGAGCACAATCAGTCGGTGATGGCTGCTCCGGATGTGCGGAGCATCATGCGCAAGATGGAGCTGCGTATCCGCAAGTCGCCGTCCGTCGAGAACTGTACCCCGATTCCGAGTGCAATGACCAAAAACAAGGATGGAGTGAAGGGCGAACGGAAGGCGATTGTGGTGGAGGACGGACACAAGTCGGTCATGATTCGCATGGACAACGAGGAGAATCGTGATAAGTTGCAGGTTCCAGAGAACACTTTGACAGCGGATAACTTGTGGATTCCAGAAAGTGGCCAAGAAGCCAGAACCGAAGAAGCCCGAGGAGCCGCCACGTCCGATCATAGCCCCTGCTCCTGCTGGGAACAACCCGTCGGATGAGGCTTCGTGCGAACCTGGGCATCAGGAAGAAAAGAAACCGATCTCGAAGTCTAAAGAAGATCCGAAAAAACACTAGAACGTGTTTTTTCAGTGATGTGAACTAAAATTCTTCTCGAAATAAATCCGATTTTGTATTTTTCGTTATTTTTTCAAGGGAGAATCTTTCCAAGATTATCCACCGTGTTCAATTTTCCCAAATCCTTCCGCTTATCTGCCCACATCCACCTCCTTACACGCATCTCTTCAATCACTTCCGATTCCGAATCCAGCCGGTTCAAATTGTTCCGATTCCCTCAAGTACCACGTCGTCACGTGACACAATTCGCCTCGTCTGGTCTCAGCGTCCACGCAACAACCAGTCTGCGCCCCCTCTCGAATTCATTAGTATATCGTTCCCCCCACGCCGCCTCCGTGTCCGAATCTTCAGATGGCCTCGAGATCCACCGGAAGTTTCCAAACGATGAAGATTTGCAAAATCCTTCGTACTCTGATCTTTGTTTCGTCATTTGGAATCGGACGATGTCGAGAAAAACATGTTTATTAAGAACATAAGTTATAACTGATCAGCGAAATAAATAGGGGAGCAGGGCGAAACAATGAGATCTTGGTCTGTGGAAGCGAAGCACGTGTCGAGAAAAGATCGGGGACAAATAAGAGCGAAAGGAAAGAGATGATGGGAGGGAACGGAGCACCTAGGAACTGATTAGGATCGTCTTCTGCGGAACAGATTGTTCGATTCGATGGCCTTCTTGTCGTACATTTCAACGAGACGGGGCGCTTTCTGAAAACGAATCAAGTTGGTTATCAAGTTCACTCTGCCGCCTGGCCAAGTTGCAGCCGGAACAGGTTCCTATTGCAACTTGACGACCTTTTCCTAATCATCACATCTTGATGATTAGGTCGTCGTCCTTGTTTTATCTCGCATCACTTACCGTAGTCGTGGTGGAGGTGGTCGGAGAGAGTCTGCTGACGACTCGGTTGTTGCACTTGTACAGAGTGTTGATGTGCTGGATGTCGGATGGAGAGAAGTAGTCCCTCTTCTGCCATGGAACGCTTCCGAAGTTGTAGTGCATGATCGAGTTGGCGTCGTATCCGCCCATGTAGTACGACTTGGCACGTTGGTAGATCTTGAAGTTGTAGTGGTAGGCGGAACCCGAGATGCGGCGGTCGCGGTCGTCTCTTTGATGCTCGTGGTAGAATCCGAGGATGTGCATCAGCTCGTGCATCACAGTTCCACGTCCGTTGTACAGAAGGCACGATGGATCGAGCTTCATGCGAGTCTCGACGTTTCCAGCAGCAGTTCCGAACAACCAGCGACTGGTCTGGCGGCCGATGTAGGAGAAACAACGTTCCAGTTTGTAGTACTTGTTGATCTGCAGGTAGTGACGATCGGAGGCGACACGTGGACGGAACCGGATGCAGGTGACTCCTCTGAAGGCTTCCATCGCCGAGAGAATCACGTTTCGTTCGGTGGCAGTGTAGTGGGGAGCAATGTCGTATGGAACCTCGGCATTCGGCCAGAGACTGAAAAGAAGGAGATGGTGAGGAGACGGGAGAGACTGGTCACTCACTGTGTTTCCCATTGCCACGGATGGATGGCGATTCCTCTCTTCGCTCTCATCGGAATCTTCACGGCGATGTCGTCATCCTTCGGTGGCTCGGAGACTGACCGTTTCATTGGGATCTGCAGAGGAACTTATAGTTTCGGACTCATCCGAGAACTCTTACCTTCACTGCAACTTGATCATCCTTCTCTGGCTCTGCAACCTTGGCTGCTACCAGTGCGGCTAGAAGAGTAAGCAAGACAAATCGGTACATATTGAGTGGCACACTGTTTTTTGCAGCCGATCCCCAACCTTTATGTAGTGGTCATCTCCCATTCTGCAGATCCGAGGCTCCGCCCCTTCCGCCGTTTCCTGAAGATCAGGCGGCCCGTCGGCGTCTCGCGCCTCCCAGGTTGCACTTTCCGAACGGCCATGACCACTACGATCAGGTGGAGGTGGACGTGGGAGGAGTACGGTAGCTGAATTGGAAATCGAGGAGGCGATGAGAAAAAAGCGTGTTTCGGTGGACAATGCTGCTGACTTTTATTGGTGCAGGAAGTGACACCCACGGGTTGGGGTGAATCATGAATCACGGAGTCGTCGGATCTGATCAGAAGAGACAAAGACAGATTCATGGAGGAATGCACTTTCGAGTTTAATGAGGTGACTAATTAGAAAGAGCATTAGGAACAGATTGCGCAGATAAGATGAGTCACAGATGAATTAGGAATTCCGAAATTGAAATGCATGCAACAGAAAGATCCGATGCTTCGTACCATTGATCGGATCTTTGCATTCCACAGTCTGCACTATCGAAGTTTGTACGTTCTGTTGTTATTGTTGATTCTCCAAATAGTTCTGTTTATTCGATTGTAGTCCTTCTTCCAGTTGTCCCCTCCCTCCGTTCCCAGACCTTCTTCTCTTGTCAACAAGTATTTTTTGTCCAAAAGGTAATATTCTGGACCCGGATAGACATTCGTCATGCACACTCACTACGAACCAGTGCATCGTGACAGAGCTATTTCAGTCCTTTTGCCTCCTTCTCCATTAATCTTTCTGACTCATGATCTCGTGTCTTTTTGTCCTTCTTCTCCTCAACTTTCGCATAATCAGTGCCCAAGAGGATGGCAGAAAACACAGAGACAAGTAGTGGGAACCAGTTCTTTTTGGAATCATCGGACCGAGGTTTCGGTTTCTCAGGTCCTGCACTTTTGGTGTACTTTGGATGGAAGACATGGAGAGACACGTACGATTGATGAGAGGGCACACTTGACAAAAAACAGGCAGACATATAGGGTCACTCCAATAAAAAAGGACGTTGAGGGCAGGATCACGCGTGCTGAATTTGAAAAGATGTTGCAAACAATCGACATTTTATGGCTCCGATTTGCGATGTTTGAGAATTGGGAACGAATGGCCAACAACTGATTCAATTAGGTCAAGTTTGCAACTTGCTGCTATCAGTCACTTCCGAGGAGGATCCTAATGAGCCTGATCTTTAGGGTGCACTTGACATTTCCGTCCATTTCCTCACTGATTAACCAAACAGTTCTTCTCCCTTCCAAGAGCGTTCCTTTTCATTCTGATGGGAACCAGTATCGACAATTTCACTAAACCAGATTTCTAGGAAGTACAGTTGTTCTTGCAAGACAAGCAACCTTATCTTGTTCAACTAGTACCGGTGAAAAGTGGCTTAATGTCAATCTCTGTTTTTTTGTGTTCTTCCAGACGTTCCTGTCCATCCGATAAGATCAATTCGTTTTGTGAACTATGAAGTCTAGCTGACGTCGATTCGGTCGAGATCTGAAGGCGGCGACTTCAAAAACTGGGAATAAAGTTTTTAGTACTCCGAGTCGGCCGAACATTTGAGCTCTTAGCTCGGAATGCGTATGAGATCAGGGAGAAGTATCCTTTCGGAACTTTGTTTCGTGTCCATCCTGCAACAGTAACAAGCGTGTCATTGAGTCCTCGAAGGCAGAAGAACATCAATCAGGCGTTGTTTCCATCAGGCTGGTTCTCTCTTTCCTTATCTTTTTTCCCGTGTATCCCTTCTTTTTGAAGCGGATAGGAGATTAGAAGATGATGACGAAGGTGGAAGGTGATACTGAAAAACACGGTGCGAAACTTTATTATCGACGGAAACGAAACGAATTGGGGGATTTGTGGGAGAGATTGAGACGGAGGGAAGGGATAACTGGGTGGGGGAACGGTGAAAAGAGAGAGAGAGAGCATCATCTGTATCAGGGGAACGGGTATACAATTGAAGGAAAAAAAGGGTCAGTGTCCGAATTTCAGAATTAAAATGAGCCGTGAGCCAACGACAATCAGGGGAAACATTAATTTATCGTCCGAAACGCATGTAGGCCGACTTTCTCTTCATCATATCGTGGTCCTCCTCCTCGCCCATCGATCTCTTTCCGAATCTGGAACCCTTCCTCTTTTATCTCACTCTCATCATCGTGTTGTTGTATCAACTCAGAAATGAATGGCCCCCACTGCTCTGTTTATACTTCCCCTCGTCCCCCTCCACTCATCAGATGACCTACCTCATGTAGGCAGACTTTCTCTTGAAGAGGTCGTGGGTCTCTCCGTCGAATCCCTCCTCGCCTCCCAGCATCTCCATGTCCGATGATCGTTTGCCGAATCTGCAATTCGAAGTAAATACATGAAACTTCTTCCTTCCTTGTCTCTGCATAATTTATCCCATATTCCCATTTTCCCGTACCTCATGTACGCGCTTTTTCTCTTCTCAGCGCTCAGCACGTCCTCTTCCGGAGTCTCCGATCGCTTTCCGAATCTGCAAGAATGGGCTTTGCTAATCTTTCCAGGCCTAAAAACACGGAACCTCATGTACGCCGACTTTCTCTTCTCCATCTCGAGGTCTTCTCCGCCGGCCAACTCCTCGTCTCCTCGCTTTCCGAAGCGCATGTAAGCACTCTTCCTCTTCTCCATTTCCATCGGATTTCCACCGTTCGAACGTCCGAAACGCATGTAAGCCGACTTGCGTTTCTCCATTTCTGAAATAGTTCTAGTCCAATACTGAACAGTTTCCCTGGTTTACCTCGTTCCAATTCACTGCCTTCTTGAGCGACCGCGACCGCGACGACGACGCCAAGCAGCAGAATCAACCCACGAGAGTTCATTATTCTGAAAACTCAGAAGAATGATTCAGAGAACGTGAGAAAAGAGATAATAAGTGTGAATGATGTGGGAAAGATAATCTTTTGAGGAGTCCGAATATGTAACTGGGAGAGGTGACAACAATAAGTGTAAATGTCAGCATCATTAGGTAATCCGGGGGAGGATTATAAAGGTCGGCTGATCTGATGAAAAGCCATTCTGAAAATATCACCTGGATGAGGCAGGTGAAAAGGGTCAACAGAAAGATTAGGACTCGTAATAATCGGGAGACGTCTTGGCAGACTACAAAAGGGAGAATGGATGGTGGCGGCAGGCGGCGCCCGGCGGCGAGTGAGCCAGAATGAGCAGCTCGACTCTTGGGGGGAGGAGAAAGGGAAGGGGCGGGGCCTGGACGCTTCTTGAAGGTATTCTCCCATCTTCCCGCCCTTGGCACCAGCTAATCGGATTTAGGGAAATAGAGAAGCTGGGAAGGAGAAGTAGAGAAGCGGATGAGCAGGAGAATTCAGATGACGTCACTTGCCACGTAGGGTGGAGAAGCATGGAAAGTGAAGGATAGTTACAGAAGGAGAAGATGGGAAACGGAGTTTCCATGGAAAATAGTAACATGACGAGAAACGGAAAATAAGATGGATGAGGGCGAGAAGAGAGCTGTTTGATGGATTCATTTCGAGATTTGGAGTGACTCTCACTCTGTCTTTTGTGGTTTTGTAGAAAAATCAGAGAGCAGTGGAGGAATCACTTGCAGGAAGATGTACAATTGGAAATGGAGTTACTGGTAAAAGAATACGCGCAGAGAGACTACAAACAGGCACTTCCGGATGACGTCGACTTCTGATTACAGTTTCAGATCCGACCTGCCTTCTCGGAACATTCTCGACGTTTGTTGGTGACACATCGAACAGCCGAAACGGAGAATTAATCAGAACAGGGTTCCACTGAACCACTGAGATCAGGGAGAAATCGGGTTTCGAGATCATCAAAGCCGCTTTTCTGCTTGAGATTTTCAGCATTGACATCTCTGTAATTTTGATTTCCTGCCTTTCCAGGAAGAAACTGATAAAACGATTTGGTCGTCACAAGAAGGATTAGGATCCGAAAGTCGCAGACTGTGAAGCCGTACGTCCTTCCCGGAAGCGAGTACAGTTACTCACACATTAATCTTTTCGTTTTTCGTTTTTTTGGATTTCAATTTTTGATGACACCTAACAATTTTCGAAAATCCGGAAGTCGTCAACTTGAAGAAGCCGTACTCGCAGATGAAAACAACAATTTACATGTCTTCCTGCCGGATCTTTTCGGAAATTTTGGGTTGGAAGGTGGGAAAGGCGTGACGTGTCTGTTTGTACAACGTCATCATCAATAATTCGTTTTGTTCATGTTTCCCATGGGACTGGGAGGTAAAAAGGAGGTCATGTCCTACTGAAACTTCTGTTTTTTGGGATCCCATTCGGAATTTGAATTCGCATGATGTCACGGGAAAGCAGTGCTCTGCATGGGCCATTCCAAGTGGAACGAGCGTGTTTTTCTTCTCGAAAACTCTGAATAGATCCGTCCGTCGGTCACAGTATGCTTGTAAGGTTTCAATAACCAGAGCAAAGAATTCCCATGAATAGACTGGCTGATTATCACTTATCAACAAGCTCTAATTCTAATCCGTCCCATCATCTCGAGGGCGGATGTCTTTTGTGAGCTCGCTTTCGGCCCGGGTCACGAGACCGATGAATGTGGGAAAAGATCGAACACCTCAAAAGGAAAAAAAGAGTAAACGTCAGGAAAGTTGGTTTGAGAAAGAAGTCCAAACTGATCGAAAATGCAAAATTGTGTTTCGAGGCACTTTGTCGGAAGCATTGGTCCGGGAGAAGTTGGGCGCACAAAACAGGAATTCGATCGGAGAACACGGAGCAGACAATAGGCGTCTGAGCAGGAAGGATTTGTCGTCGGGAACGATTGTCAGCGGCAGGGAAAACAGAAAAGATAAGGTGACTGATTAATCACTTAGACGCTTTCAGATGATGTCGATTTGAGTCACTGAAGCTTAATGAACAACCCGGAAATGAGGATCCGGAGAGGTTCTCAAGTGAGCAATTGCTACCGAGGAATGAGCTCCACTTGACTTTTCAAATGAAAGATCCGAATCGGGAATGAGTATTCCAGACTGCATTCTCATTCTCTCTGATATTTGATTCATTGATCTCAAACTCTCCCAGTTTCGAAACTTTCATGATTGTGCTGACCTATAAAAAATTAATGGCTTCTCCGAATGCGAGTTTTGAAAATTCGGAATTTGTTATGTGAAAAGAAGAAAGAGAGCTCGAATTATGTCATAAAAGCAGCGAGTTACCATACTCCGCTCTAATCGTTCCACTTCTCCCAAAGCCGCTTTCTCGGCTCTCCGCTAACTGGCCGGGATAATCCGGCCATCCGAAGAAATTGGGCCGTTTGATGGAAGAACGAACAGTGGGAACGGACTGCGAATTCATTCCGTTCGGCAGAGAAATCGGTGGGAAAACAGAGTTTCCAGAAGAAAGTCCTGATCCCGTCAAAACAACCAAAATCACATTATGACTGAGGTGTCAGGTATCAAAAACCGAAGGTGTTTCTAAAAATGGAAGAGTCCCGAGGTCACAGAGTTTGCCTCGGATTAGAAGGAGCGAATTAGAGAATCTCAGAGTATTAGTATTGAAAACGAGAGTCGGTTGAAAAATTATTCGAAGGATTTTATAGAGATTATCAAGGAATATGTCGACGGATGACGCACCGAGATGTGCAGATCAGAAAGGTGTTTTGCGGGGGAAAGTGGAAATGTGGGGGCAGATCCGGCCGAACGGAGAACGTTCCGAGGACTGTTGGGAGACAATGATCACTGGAATCACTGCTTCGTGTTATCTCGGCTGTTTTGATCATCAGCTCCATTTATCAATTGATGTCTTGTTCTGACTTTTCAATGTAGTTTGGTTCCCTATGCCATATTTCCCCTGTCAACATGCTTGGAATCATATTGAGACACCCGAAAAGTCAAGGATTTCCGACCACCTGAGACCATCTGGACCACGTGCGCACAGTTTCACAATGCTCATTTCCGACCGATTCAAGGATTCCCGTCGAGAATGAATACGACTAACGAGTGAATCACGTCAACTTTCCCGCGGAGAGAAGAACGCAGAAGAGCCCATTGCGGGGTTTTTGTGGGCGACGGAAGGAATCCTTACTTCTTTCACTCGGAAACTCTTCTCTCGAAACGAGTTGCCGACAGAATCACATGAATAAATTAGGCCGAGAGATTGGGATTTTTGTGGCGAAGAGAAGGGTCGAAAGTAAGAAGATGAACCGGGGGTCCATGCCGGAAATTGGGAAATTGGTGGAAGAACAAATTAGATTACTGCGATTAGTTGGCAAGATATGTTTGCAGGAAGTGGATATGTGTGATCTCTTGAGAAGAAACTTCCGTGCCGCGGCTATAGATCATAATTTCTCAGAACTGCCGACTTTTTTCGATAATCAGATTAAGGATCTTTTCTGAATCCAATGATCAGGACATGTGGTTCCCTTGTTCCGTACCGTACCCGTTGGAACAACAAGAAGTGCTCCGACGCCTCCGTCTCGGAATCCGTTCAGTGCCCTCTTTCATATATATGATTTCACTTCGAAAGTGCCTTCTTTATTTTCGCAAATCTTGTTATCATTATCTTTATCCTTATCCCTGTGTCGCTTCTCTTGTTATTCCTTTCTAATCGTTTTTTATGTGCCGTCGCTGATAATGTCAAGTGATATGAGAGAGATTAGGAAGGACGAAGCCGGATAAACGGCCTAGAGACGCATGTCCGCAGGCCGATTAATTATCGCTTGAGCTCGAGAAAACAACGTTTAATAAATGTCTGGCGGAGCGAAGAAACCTGCTAAGTGTCGTTGACGTGCGAATGGACCTTTTCGGGAAAGAGGGGAGGCGCCGAGCTGGCGGGGTTTTATGAGAAGGGGGAATGGACACACTGGGGGCTTCTTTCGGATCCGGACTCTCGAGTTTTCTTGAAAGCAGACTAACAAAACAAGTTCATTTTCTTTGTTGAAACTGTGATGTTTTCAAACTTATCTTGCTAATACCAGACTCAAAGCACTCGATTCTTGATGAAATCAGGTCAACACGGAGACGTCAAAAACCCGGCGTGGGTAACGGAAATCCAGTTTTCGTTCCCTGTCTCGTTAGGATTTTCGGAAAGAAAAAAATCTGGAAATTAGTTTCCCGTGCGTGCAAAACAAGCGAGTAACTCGTGAGTTCTTGGTTTCTGGTGAATCCACATTCGGCGATACAAAAGGAGATGATCAGCAGATATGCGAATATTTTGCAGAGCATCAAAATAAACGGGAAGAGAAGATTAAGCGTCGACGACGACACATGCACATGAAAAATGTACAAAATAGCGAAGAAAGGGGAACTTGAGGAGGAGGCGAAGGTACAAATCGAATTGGAAGAACATGTTTATGAATGGAGCCAAGTCACGGATGAGGAGAACATTTCGATTGGGGAAGGGACGAAAAAATGACGACGATCCATCTCGTTTCTTCCTTTTTCTGTGTATACTAAGACGCGCGCCTCGCTCTTTCGAATGCCTTCTTCAAGGACAATTTCACGAATTCGAGCATTATTATTTGGCGAGAGAGTGTGTGGAGTCCGGGAGACACAGACACACTTATCGCTGAAATTATCAAAGGACCCATGGAGAATGATGTGATGATGATGGAGGAAGGGCACAGAGGACACGCTCGATTGGGCAATGAAGCAACGGATCAGAGATCTCGCAAAAGTTGGGAATATCTGGGCAACTCAGACAATGGAAGGTTACGGACACCTGCTCATCAGACCGAAAAGTTGGTTGTTTACGGGGAGCCGAAAGGACATGCACCTGGAGGGAAAGTAGGTTATCGGTGTTCTCCGAGCAATCAATTACGCGTATTTCTGGAATTGACCGGCTTAACCGAAGGTCTGGATCCAGGAAGAATACTCGTGATCATCCTCCAATTCATGACGGAATCCATGTCTGGCACGGGTAAGCAAACAAGAATTTGAGCCATTCGAACTATTCACACTCAATTGACGAATTCAATAATGGTGAAAAAAGAACAAAGAGTCTAGGCAGTCCCTCCCTCTTTCGTTATTTTGGTACAAAGTTTTCATCATCAAATTAGCGATAGTACTCTCTGGGAACATGCTCACACTCAACTAATCAGTTTTAGCAACGATACTGAACATATACATTGGAAAGGGCTAATTAGTGCTAATAATAATAACGCGAAACTGTTATTGGAAGCAGCCGCGGGGGCTTTTCACAAAACGCAATTATGAAAAAGAGGAAATCGAGTTAAACTTTTGCCTATTCCTTGTCGTCATCTTGCTCCGGCCGGCTGGTTACGGTGGTCTTTTTGGAAATTGAGAAGGAAGGCAAAGAATGGGCAGGAGGGGAAGAGAAACTGGAGAACATGGAAAAGTAGAGTGCTGTGGGGCACGCGATACTACGGCATCGTTAGGGACGATGTTGATGTGCGGCACGTGGAACAGATCTGTGTCCCTATCAGTTTACACGACTACGGTACTTCGGAAAGAAGACAAAACAGTCAACAACTCGGAAAGATAAAAAGGGAAACGCTTTTACGTGACCAGGGGCTTTAAGGAAAGCAGTCTGCTCCACGTGTCTCCATGTTTGTTGGTTCAAAGTGACTGATAACTGTCACATATCGAAGATGGCTTTGAATAAAGCAACAACTCCACCGAAGCGTTCGCCGAGCAACGAACCAACACTGATGGTCGGTGACCTGGACAGGACAGTCGACCCGAAACTCATCGATGGGCTCGTTCTGGTGCCTTGCCCAAGCTTTTCGATTAACTCAATTATGTTTCAGAGAACTTTTCCCATCCCGATAATTATGAGAAAGAGTGCAACAAAAAACGAAGTGAGTTGGCTGACTAATACTTTGGAAATTGTTGCGGACTTGCAGCTGAACCAGAACTTATTCTACCAGTACAACAGCTTCGAAGACGCCCGTCTCGCGTGGAGGTCCCTGGTCGGTGCCAATGTCCCTGGCATGAATCCGGAGTTCCGACTCGACATCACGTTCACCAAACAGGAGAGCGAGGTCTGCGCGTTCTTCTCAATCGCCGACGTTCATTTCACCCGAATCGAGATCTACCAACTGTTTTCTCGTTACCGATCCATCCTCGGATTGTCTAATTATCATTTCGGTCAGTGGCAGCAGGGACACACGAGGACCACGTGTTTCGTGAGATTCTCGGAACCCGAGGACTGTATGCAAGCCATAAGGGCGAGTCAACAGACACTGGAATAACTGAACTTCTGATCTTTCCAGGAACTTCGGGATTTCCCCATCGAGGGCAACTACGTGAAGTTAACCCCGTCCGTTCGCAACATCGACTTCCTCGTGAACCGTGTCATGCTGCGAGAGGAGCCGAGACATCGAGCCGGTCTTCCGATTTTCCACAACTTCTGTGAGTTCATAATGCAAGGGAAGCGACAATTGATGGGTGCGGATGTCATGATGACGTGCGTCGAGGGGCTGTCCGAGAGAAATGAATGAATGCGTCTGGAGAGCCAATTTGTCGTTCGGAGGGGGTGGCCAGAAGTCATTTTGATTCGCAAAAAAAGAGAACACGGCCAATTTCGGGCTCAAAACACGCGCTGTTTCCCGTTTTCAGTGTCAGCGAGAATTTCTGGAAGTAAAGAAAACGGGCAGAGTTTCCTGTCAAAACACACATTTTTTGTTCGCGATGAATGGGGACTGAGAATTGGAAAATCAAATTATTTTTCCAGACGAGAAGCGGAGAGTGAACAGAGAAGAGTTCAATCAGATGACGATGGCTTCCGAAAACTTTTTTGAAGATTTCGAGGCATCGAGATGGTCGAGTCTCGCGTTGCGGACGGATGTCTACGAGGAAGACCTGAACAGGCAGATGACCATCGACTACTTCCAGAACAACTTTTGATCGTTTCTCTTTATTTGTTTTTATTTTATTTTATGAATAGTGTCAAGCAAAAAGAAGGCATCGTCATGATAATACAGAAAGTGAAAAAGAAACAAGGCATTTTGGGGAGAGAGGGAACAGCTTCGGCATCTGCGCACCGAAGACGTTCCTCTCCGAAAAGAGCAATCAACAGTGTGAGCGGAAAAGGGGAACCGGATAGGATATGGGGGTGTAATACATGTGTGATATCAGTTTTCGATGTTCGTTCGTTCAGTTGTTTCAGAATAGTTAGGCTAGTCTTATGGTAGAAAAGGGGAGAAGAGTCTATCACAGAGATAAGGGGGACAATCACAATCACTGTCTGGAGGAGAGGTTCTCCTTGAGAATTCCGTAGATATTGGCGCCTTTTGGAGTGTAGTCGTTGCCTACGGACATGTTTCCGTTGCTTCGGTCCGATGGTTTACTGTAATTTTCG
Source organism: Caenorhabditis becei (assembly GCA_900536315.3). Classification (NCBI taxonomy): domain Eukaryota; kingdom Metazoa; phylum Nematoda; class Chromadorea; order Rhabditida; family Rhabditidae; genus Caenorhabditis; species Caenorhabditis becei. The sequence goes on along the minus strand of LR539397.1, from coordinate 846,418 downwards.
AGATCTTGAAACGGGGACTTTGAGCAGTTCAGTGCGTGGTTCCTCTCTACTTGAACCGAAATCACTCACCTGGTAGAATGGTTGGGAGCAAGTTTCTCGATCATTCGCTCGATAGAACGGTCGATTTCACACATAACTATCTTTTTCTGTTCGATAGCCAAATTCGTATCGTCCTCCACCTGAAATCGGAAAATTACATGATACGTTCATAGGCTTCTTGAGCCAAGGAGTTCCCTGTTCTCTACGGATTCTAAGATTCTAAAACTGTGATATTGAACTGAACAAAAGCAACTATGGGAATGTGGAAGCGTCTAGACTATCACAAGGGAGAGAATCAACCAACCAATTTCTTCGCCTGGAGACTCTTGTCAACGTGGATTCGCAATTGTTCCATGCAGTCTTGGACGTGGCAAATCAGAGCTGAAATGGAGAACAGAGGATAAACGACAAGTGGGGAGGGAGAGCGTGAAGTGATTGTGAATCAGAATGTCAAAAGACTTACGGTTTCTCGACCCGTCTTGCGAGTTTTCAATGAGGTTCTGCCACTCGTGCGAGTTAACAGAACTTCTCGGCGATTCGTCGCTTCCGAGGTCCGGACCCTCCATCGACTTGTTCATTTGCTCACTCATCTTCGTGACCAGATAGTTGTTTCCAGCACGTCGAGGAGTCGAAACAGACGAAAGACCACTCCTTTGCTGGTCGTAGAGGCGACGGCTCGAAGAAAGACCGCTTCCGATGGCTGAACAAGGAATTCATCTTTCTGGGTCATCTAGAGGGTCACACTTACGTCCACTGTTCATCGCCAAAGACGAGGATCCGCGGGAAGAAACGGGAGAACAGTCCGAAGTTGTAGTTGACCTGTTCCCGGCGGCGAGAGCTCTCTTGTTGATGCTCAAAGGCGTCATATCAGAGTTGTTCGAGTCACTCTCTTCGGAAGTCTGATTCCGTCCGGCAATGCCGCTCTTGTTCCTTGCCCGGTACCTGTCCATCTTCTTCTGAACGGCACCACGCATTCTCATTGCAAATGGACTTCCGGTGTCTTCGAATTGCTCAGGAGCAGTCAGATCCGGGTTGCTCGCCTTCTTCATCATCTGGATCGTGTTGGCAAGTCTCTTGCTCGGCGAGTCGTAGTTGTTACTCATCGAACCCTCCATGGCAAGACTGTCGTTCAGGTTTCCAATGCTGCGAGCCATCATTCGGGAATGAGCCAAAGAACTGGTGGAACTGGAAAGAAGAGAAGTTGATTGTTGTGTGAAATGCTTATCAGTGTCGTTTTCTTCACAATCAGCTTGTGAAAAACGAAATGTGAAGAAAGTCAACAGACTGAAACATTGTCATACGTATCATGTTGGAACAAAACGGAGGGCGTAACCAGAAATTGTTAGAAAACATTTGAAACTGCTAGAACTCACCCAGATTTCATACGAGAATCCGCATCAAACGTCTCGAATGACTCCATGTTTCCGAGTGGTTCCGCATTTCGCAAGTTGCTGCTGCTCCTGGTTCTAGTAGTTGGGGCACGAGCCGACGACGCCGCATCTTCCAGGTTCTTCAGCAGTGCCAAGTTCTCCGTCGACTTTCTCAGATTCTCGCTGGACTGGTGCAACTTGCTGCGTACTGCCATCAGTTTGTTCAGGGCATCAGTACTCTTTCTCATCTCATCTCTGCCGCGAGTCGCTGATCGGACATAAGAAACATCCGAGTCCCGACGACGTTGTTGGTATCCTCTTGTAGCGCTGACAATTGAGCTGCCGCCTCCGGTGGAAGAAGGACTGGATGGGGTGTCACGAGAGTGGATCATCTGGCTCAGTGCCAACTTGTTCGGGCTCTGGCTTCGACTGCGAAGAGAAGATGCAAAGTTGAGTTCATCGGCTGAAAGACAAGAAGGATTACCATCAAGTATCAAAGAAGATGTGAAAGTGTTTCCCATGAATTGAAGACGAGGTAAAGATTAGCAAGGGGTGGGTACAAGAGGCTTGAAACTGCCTGAATCAGTAACTTCAAAACGGTCGGGAACATGCAAGACCGTGATAAGGGTTTTATGAATGGTAAAGACACACAAGGATGAGAGAGAGAGCCATGCGACAAACGGATGAGAAGACAACGGAGAGGACGAAGGAGTTGGCCGTGAAAGTGTGGAGATGCCGCCGTGGTGCTTCCGATTTCACCTTTTTTGCTCGACACGGCTACTCTTCGTCGTGCTACGTCGGCGTCCCGCGTGTCGACTGTAACTGTGCTCGGCCTACGGTATCCCATTCGGGTCCTGGACTTTGGTTCGAAAACTGTTGACGTGACCACGTCATTCTCTTCATAATCCGAACCGACAACATCATCGTCAAGCGAGATCTCTCTCGTTTGAACGGTGGTCGTAAATCTCAGTTTCTGCGGTTGCTTATCTGTGTCTGAAACGGGAAATTCGGGGAAGTTCGGGAAGGATTACGAGATGAGAGAGGGCTAGAGATCGAGACGCAGAGATCGAGAGACGAGAGAGTCAGACAATTAGTTCGGGAGAATCGGGCAGAACGTTCTGTTTTCTTAATGAAGTCAGATTCAAAACTCACGTCTTCTTGACAAGTTCGTCGACGTTGGTGGTTCCAAGTTGGCAGCAACAAAGAGATTCGAATTACTGCGTCGTGGGGCTCCGGATGTTGCCAGAGAGGCAGGACTCCAAACTGTTTTTGGCTGGGTTCCTCCGTTCTCCAGGAACTTCTTCGAGAGACTGTTACGGTCCATAGACTTCCTGCGGAACGGACTGCTTGACTGGATCTGCTGAAGTGCTTGTTGGGACGGAGGCGTCGAAAGAACTCTGGAAGTTGTTCGGGGAGCCAGTGGAGGAGGATGCGTGGAGTCAGGCAGTGTGTAGGGAGAACCTGCAAGGAATTCAAATTAGTTGGTGGGTCGTTTCATCTTTTGGACACCTGTCTTCGACTGTGTTTCGGACAGCTACGATTGAAAATATTTGAAAGTTGAAACACTCACCGTGTAGGTCTGATCTGTACATGTGGGACTGCTGGTGAGCCGGTGGCGGAGCCATTGAAGTGGCCATGACTGGCGACACGTGGTGGATGTCGACTGTGGAGGAGGGGTGCCAGTCTGCAACGAATCCTTATTTGGAATTCATAGAAACGTGACACTCTACGGATGGATGAATGCGCGAAAAAAGGCCTTCTGAAGAGCGGAGAGGTGAGGAAAGTTTGTATAAGGGAAGAAATGCGACGGTGTCGGAAGAAGACGGGCAAAGCATCGCTTCGGAAATCGGACACCTCGGGAGGCAGTGTGAGAAGCGGAGAGACGCCGACGACGGCTGATTGAAAAGGACACACACTTCGAATTGGCGGCCGGTCAAGATGACTGTATGAATGGATGAATGCGCGAGCAAAGGCAAGGCGGTAATCAATATTTGTGCATTCCATGTGCTTCCTCCTCCCGTCCGTCTTACGAAAAGGGGAACACCTGCGCTTGTTTGTGACACGGACCAGGGTCAAAATGTTTGTCCGAGTTCGCGTTCTTCTCACTCGTCTATTTGTTCCAGTGAAAGGTGTAAAGCTTTAGATCTTTGTTTGCTTCGGCTACCAAAAAGTTCAAAGATTTTCAAAGAAAAAATGTGTGTGAGCTTATCAAAAAAAGAGAAATGACTCATAGAATCTCTAGTTTTCTAGCGCATCCTTGTTTAGAGAAAACAATTCAAGTTGAGTTTCTCAAGGTCAAACTGCGAGGTTCCAACAAAGAAACACTTCTGAACAACAAAAGACAGGGCGTCAGATTCTGTCAGTTTGAAAACTTAGGTGGAACGATGCGTTCGCATTTGCATTTGGATCCTTCTTCGTGCGAATAACAGTAAGAAGCGTTCCTGTCAGACGGACACACTTACCGTTGTTGTTGGAGGGCGGAATGGGCGCCATGTCTCCCCACTTCATGCGTCCAGATGTGTTCGACGACAAGTGGGAGGAGGATCCTGAACGAGACGAAGATCATAAACCGAAGGATCGATGTGATAATAAAGAAAGAGATAAACTCCTCACCAGATTGTGAATTGCGTTGCGATGCAATGTGCGACATCATGAGTTCCTTAGCCGTCTGCACCCGGACACCACCGCCCGTTACGTCGCTGTAATAGGAAATGTGTGTCTGGAGGGAGTGGATGATACCTACCGTAAGTTCATCATTGACTTGCTGCTCTGATAGCCCCGCAGCTGATCCACGGGAGTGTACAGGGACGGGGAAGCAGAGCGACGGGCGTCGTGAACTGGAGCAGCGAGGTACTGGCCACTGCCGAGGCTCGGATCTTGCTCTTCTTCGTCGGAGAACAGACGATTCTTTCTTCTCGAGGATACGAAATCGGACTGTGTTTCCGAGATGTCGGTTTCTGAAATCACAGGATTACGGTAATGGAATTGCTGCGTAATTTCAGTCACGTTCAGCCGCATCATAGCTGCCCAACTGGAACTTTTAAGATTTAAGAAATGAAAAACTTACCGTACTGATCGTGCGAGAATAAGTTCGTGTGGGTTCGTCGTTCGACTGCCGGAGCAGACTGGACCGCCGGGGAGAAGGAGCTGAAATACGTTCTGGTTAGGTCAAGTTCCGAACTCTAGGTTAAAATCTCCTATGTCTCAACTAACCGAGCACAGATAATCATGGGCATGATGGGAAGCGGATGGAGGGAATGAATGAGGTGGGGAAACGAAAGAGGTCCTCACTTTTTGCAGAGAGCGTCTGCGTCTCCGACAAAAAGAAACCGAAACAACGAAAAGAGAAAGGAGGAGAAGCCGGGCGAGAGAACCAGGCAGAGACAGGATTTTATCACTTCATCATCTATCTTTTCATCTTTCTACCAATCGTTTTTCGGGACCGGACATCGGGAGATTATGCATGAAACAGCTGATGAGGAGAGAAAATGATCAGAGAGACAGATGATTATGACGAGTGGATGTACATCCCTTCGCGACTATTGTTTACGTTGATTTTGAAATTATCGCAAGCCATCGGAAAGGAAAAAGAGGGCGAACGAGGTGATTTCAAGGTCGGGAACTAAGACGACGGTAATCCGAATCTACAATTATGCAGATGCGCATTCCGTGAAACGATGGGGGAATTGAACGGAAAGGTCAGAAAGTTGAAATCAGAAGGTGCGTCGTCGCAGAGTTAAGAAGTTGGGTAAACGATCGAAGAGTTGTCCTCTTTCCAGTTCCAGTTCTCAAGTGAGGTGTGACGTGGCAAACGAGGTGTTAGGTGTTCTCAGATAGGGAATAAAATACATTCCGTTTCACATAAAGACATTGGGGAAACGATTCAATTAATGCAAATGTGGAGGAATGAAAAAAGTGAAGAGGAAAAGGAAAGATGGGGAGAAATGGAAGACGAGGGGTTCCGACTGCTCCTGGACTTGTTCTCTTTGTGTTTTAGATCCTAGTACTTCCATGAAAAGAATTCTTCCAGATCAATCTTTTGATCAATCAGTCCAGTCGGACTCTCCACTACATGTTACAATGCTGCTCTGATCTAAAGTTTCATGATAACGGAGGTCATGTTCAGTGATCAAACATGACCCCGGGCAGGCACAATAAGCACTGATAACTGATAACAGCTGTGTTCAAACGTTCATGATAAATGAATGGATGTGTCGTGTCAAAGTGATGCACCCACACACATAGAGCAGTGTAACCCGAAACAAGCAAAAAACAAAAGAGAGACGAAAAATGGAGAGGGAACTGATAAGTGATATGATCTAGAAGGAAAGGCCGTCGGAATGATGTTGTTTGCGGCGTGTTCCTCCTCCGGTTATCATTAATTGACCTCCCGGAACGGTCGAAATCACCGAAATCAGTCCGCAGAAGGAAGCAAACAATTCAAAATAGGCGACAACTGTACAGATTTGAATTCCGATGGGTCCAGGTGACAGGCAGGAAAGAAAACAAAAGAATAGGCTGGGAGCGCGTGGGAACGGAAAAGTTGGTCGGCCGGACGGAATCAAGCGTTCTTTTTTCCGCAAGATGATTAGTTTGCTGACTGGTTCTGAGGTTTCCAGTAGGTGGGCACTGATTGAAATTAAATGAGAAGTCGGGCGTTAAGCAGCTGTCAAAGAAACTGCTGGATCTGGTTGGGAAAGTGTCTCGGATTCTCGGATACGGTACGTGTTATCACGGATCCGACGCCCTTGTAGTACAATGAATAAGACGAGACTTTCGGTTCATTGATCACGAACACTTGTCGTTAAATCCGAAGAAGGTAAGATGAGTAGGCGAAAGAAACTGTACGAAATCCTTTTCTTTTTCAAAAAGTTTCGATTACAACAGCAGCCATACAGGGGGATTGGAAGACAGGAGGAAGAGGGATTCGGATGGGAAAGGTGTGCAAACTGGCGAGAGAGTCTGGGATTGGGAGAGAACACAGACACAGAGACATTGGGAGCCAAAAACGGGAAGTGTAAATAGAATCGAAATGGAACACCAGGTCGGCTGGTACATAGAAGGATGACTCCGAGTACAAACACGCTGGAGAATGTTTTGCTGGTGGAAGCATAATGCTCCATCACTTTCAGAGCTCTCTGTAGTAAACATTTTTGATGATCGTTCAATGTGCATAATCAAAAAAGAACAATTGTACTATCGAAAGATCTAGCTTGAGGTTTTATGTATAGGGAATGTTTAGTTGGAAGGCTTGTATGAAAGTTGGACCTAGAATCAAATTTTAGTTTAGATTTGTGTCATAAAACCAATGAAATAGTTTTTTCGTAGGAACAAGACAGAAATCAGCGAAAACTTGGGAACCACAAAGAAAGGTTTAGCGGTCTCGCCGCGGATGGCAGTGCTCTCCGAAACGGTCGCAAAACAACACAGAAACCATAGCCGGAAAGAAGCGGCAAGTCCGTTTCTTGAGCATTTGCACAAATAGATCAGTTTCTCTGGGTCTCTCCACCGTACACACTCTGTGGCTCTGTAGAAGTGTTAATTTGCATAAATATCGGTACGCTTGCTTATGGTGAGCAGAGATAGAGAGCAATCAACAGAGAGAGGGAGAACTTGGGTGGACAGGGAAACTGGTTTGGTGAGTGGTCAGACTGGAAGGATCAGTAGGAAGAGGTCAGTCGGATTATACTACCATCAAAATTAGGATGGGGCTGGGCCGGCGGAGCAGAATGTGCAAGCATATCGAAATTTTATGGGGCAGGCGACGAATACGAAACCGCATCAAGTTTATTGGAGAGGAAGGGTACACTCATAAAGTGACAGCCGGAAGGAGCACTTTTCCCGAAATTAGGTTTTTAGAAGAGGAACACTGATTTTTTGGATAGTAGGGAAGAATGTACTTGCACGGGATTCCAGTTGAATACGAAAAAAAGGAACATGATCTGAGCAGCCAAACTGCTTGAAACCAAGAAAAATGGAAATTGTGAAAGGATGACTTCAGATTTTGTGAGAAAAGCTTGAAGATAATCCAGAGAGGAAAGTGATACTGTAGAGGAACCAGTCTCTGAGTGACGGGAGTGTCAGACTAATCCGATTTACTCGCCCCCATCCCTCTTCACCCAATCGAAACTCTCAAATCCGCGCATTGAAAGTTTCGAGTGGAACGAACGGGAGAAAAGAAGTACTTATTTTTTGCCTTGCCCCACCCATCCACTATCCTATTTGCATGTAAGAATAATGCCCCTATTGTCACACAACAACAACACCGCTATGCATTTTTGCACAGGTGTTGGGAGGCAGTGTAAAAGTAACAAATTTCGAGACAGCACACAAAAAAACGAAACGTACCTATCGCCGACGCGTGCGTAACTTGAATTGCCAATCAGATGGCCGCCGTTCGGAGCAGTTCGTTTCGTTCGGCTGCTTCGTACTGGAACTACACTTTAAGAAAAAGAGATCATGGCGAACTGACCTGATGAAGAGAACCTCGTGGAATCGTCGTCGTCTGAATACAACGAGGCGGAGCTTCCCGAGAATTCTGGAGCTCCGAGGGGCCGTGCAAATGAGTTCGAGTCTCCGCTGATGGTCTCGCTTCCGCTGCCCAGCAGGCTGTCAGGGGTGGCAGTTCTAAAAAAGTTGATTTATTTATTCAGACAAAGAAGAGGAGACCAGCCAAAGAGGGGAAATTATTATTATGAAAAAGTGGGGGAAGACGAAAAGCGAGCGAAAGTGGAAATAAGATGCGAATCTGACTCGCTCGGACACCCGATATGGATCTTTTTGTGTCGGTTTGATCGGCGTCCGGGCAGCGGAGGGATGTCGAGATGGCCCAGTTACCTCATAGTTACTTCTTCCATCAGCCGAACTTGTGCCGAGATCATTCGTTCCGTCACGTTCTTTGCCAGCTGCCAGATGAAGATGGCTCCGTTAGAAGTGGTGATGATCACGTTCTTGAAGTCGTCCGAGAACGTGGCATCAGTCGGAGGAGCCCCGAAGCCGCAGAGCACGGCCAGACAGTTCCCAGATCTCAAATCAGTGACATACACATATTTGTCAGAGCACACGGAGATGGCGTATGATCCAGAAGCATCCACTGAGATCTTCTGTATCTTTCCGCTGTGGGCCACGTCGTCATCAGTTCCTTTGACTTCTCGAACGGACTTCCCGTTAATATCAAACTGTCGGAGCATTCTGTCGTGTCCAGCGACCACGAACAAGTCGACGTACTTGATGTAGGTCATGTCTCCAATGCTGGAAGCCGTCGAAATCTGCTGAAGCCTGCTGAATTCGCAGTGCTGATCAGAGAAGGAGTCTAGTTTCCAAATGATGAGACTCCTATCGGAAGCAGCTGTGTACAGATGGAGCTGGCCGTTGTTCTGAAACTTTGAGTCCACTATTCAAGATAACATTTAAAAAATACTCACTGCTGCAAACTTCACTGCTTTGATCGATGACTGATGTCCATCCAGAACAGCACAATGAACAAACTGGCTACTGTAGGGGACCCTTCTGAAGACGTGAACAAAACGATCACGGCCTCCAGAAGCCAGGAACATCGGCTGATCGTGAGATGATGTGCTCGCATGATCCGAAAAGTCAATCGACGTCACGTCGTTGTCATGAGCGTTGATAACGTCGATGATCGGAGTATCAGAGAAAGAAAGGTCGATGAGGCTGCAAGACACTCTTGGCATTGAAATTCGGAAAGCTTACTTACTAGAGCATTCCCGTGGCTGTTCCAGCAATCATCATCCGCCCGTCATGAGTAACACGTGTGCACAACACACCAGAAGATGAAGCTGGCTGCTGATCATCGTTCGAGGGACCGATTGTTTCCACTGAAAGCAGTGATTGTGACGAAAGTACAAAATCATATCGACTCACAGTTTCTTTTGTCCAATAGCAGATCTGGATTCTCATCCAAGTACACAACTTTGAGCAGAGAAGGACACAGAATGTTGGCGATATCCTTCTTATCCTCACTTTCCCCTCCAAAGTTCCAGAAACGAATAGTTCCATCCGATCCTCCAGTGATCACAGTTCCAGCTGGGAGACATGGAGAAGACGAAGGAAATGGTTCGATGCAGTTGACAGAGCCGGTGTGGCCGAGACTTGCTCTTCGGAAGGACCAAGTCTTGTTCTCTCGTGCAAATTCAATCAGAGAACGATCCGAATAGCCGACCACAAATGTCGGACTGGTGGAAGAAGCCACGAGACACCGGGGCTCTGGGAATCTGAAAAACTTCGAATTATTGAACTTCTCCCTAGTTCAAGCATACATCGCATCCTCTGGATGATTCAGAAGCTGTTCTGGTTCGTAGACATTCGAAGGATCCAAGAAGAGGTGTGTTGGAGGAGCGAGGTCTGCTAAGAAGTCCAAATCGTCTCCGACCAGACAAAACAATCTAACGAGTCCATCGGAGCAGCCGACGAGCAGCCCTTCAGGGATCTTCGCGAGACAAAGTGCTTTGAAGTCCCCACTTTCTTTCCACGAGTAACACTTCACATATTTCTTGTTTCCGTTGAATTCCAGAATCTCTCCACTCGACGTCACAGCCACCATTCGGTTTGTTGCATCGCAGAATGCCGCATCGACAAAGTTGACGTTTCTCTTATCAGCTAGAATAGCGGATCGACTCTGGAATGAAGACATCGTCTCATTTGCTCCTTCATAACCCTTACCGTCAACCCAGCCCTCTTGTTGACTCCATCAGAAGCCATCGGTAGGAACCAGTACTTGACAGATTTGCTGCCGACCGTCACACACATGCTACTGTCGAATGAGACAGTCAGTGCATTCACGGGTGACATGAGCTTTCCGATTCCCAGGTCGTGTCCATTCCGCCAATCCCAAGTAATAATCTGAGCATCATGCTGACATCCAATTGAAATCAGAGTACTGTCATCAGGAGTGAAGCGGACGATGGTGATGGATACGGTATGAGCTTGCATCGATCGGACGAGCCGCCCAACAAAGTTGCCTTGATCATCGCGAAGCTGCCAAAGACGGACTGCTGGCTGGTGACCAGTCTGAAAGATCAGGTTGTCAATGGTGATCAGAAGACTTAGAATACCTCTCCAGTAGCCGCGTACTTCCCACAAGCCGTCACAGCAACACACGTGAACTGCTGCTTCGTCGCCGAGATGAGATGTCCTTCGAATCGGTCGTGTCCGGCAGCCGAGCTTACGATGATGGAGCTGCCGGCCACCTGGAGCAATGTGTCGGAGGCGTGATGGAGAGCTAGGCCATTGACTGTCACACTGCTCCGTCCGACCACACTTTTTAGTCGGGCCTGAAAGTATTTCGATTCCTGACTGTTTGCTGCACATCTTCTGAACACCTCCCTTCCCAGCCAAGTCATCCTTCAGACTTCTTTCTCATAGCTAGTCTACCCATTCTCAGAACTGGTTCCCTCTCGTAAATACTAATTACAATTGCTTGGACCGTACGACTTCCCCTCATTCTGCCATTGCCAAACATGGACAGAGTATGTATGCAAATCAGCTCGTTTCCCTCCGTGGGAACGACGTATTCTGAAGGACAGGCAAAGGACACACCCCGATCGTAATTGCACTTTTTGTGTCACGCCTGCGACTAATTTGATATTGCGGTAAAGTTCCTGCGCCGGCAAAAAGAGTGCCCGGGAGAAGATGAATCATCGGGTGTTCTGTTTGTTCTGGAGTCTGGTTCGTCATCGGTTTACAAATCGTTTTTTAAAACGTTACTCCGGATGATTGTGCGTTTTTTACAGTATTTTCAAATGGAACAAAGAGAAGAAGTACGCATCACTTTCCCTTATCGTCCGCATAGTTAGCATATTTCGCATGAAGCGAGATCCAATTCGGTGTCTCCGATCCATTGATATCATCTCATATGGCCGATATCACGTTCGCCTCCAAAGCGACATCGTCAAATGGCGCATGAAATGAGACGAAGCGTGAAGAGGAAAGAAGACGTCGCTATGTCGTACTAGTACTATATGAACTGTCATTCGACGGTCATATCAGTGAGTGCCATCGGCAGAGGTCAAGGGGTTATCATCACAAACCGCCTCTCTCGCACCTTTGCCCCAAAGTGTTTGTGTCTTTTTCAATGCCGTGCTGATCAAATTATATGGAGAAGTTATGATGATGGGCCGCACGGAACGGACGGAAATTAGCAGGTTTCTTCGAGTCGGTCAAGGAGAGGAAGAACAATCAACAGAGGGTATAAACACTCATTCCGAATGACCTGGTTCAGTGGAGCGGCAGGAATTATTCGTTTTTTGTGAAAGAGTCATCTCTCATCAATTTAACGGGTCGCGCATGTCTTTTGTCGGAGAGACGAACCGAAGGACATGGTCATTTTAGACATGGAGGGCGATTAAGGAGATGAGAAGATGATGGCACGTGGAGGGTGTCCGATGGATCAGAGCACAACTCGCTGCTTTTCATTATTTAACTCAAAGTTCACATCATAAATTACACAGTGAGATGGGGCCACGCAACCGTTGGCTCTTCCTCGTCTTTTGCTCCTTCCGTAAATTAATGGGATTCGACTCGAGGTGAAAACAGGGGGCAACAACTGTCGTTGGGAAACGGAAAAAGAGCAAGAAAACTCACATAGGAGGGCGTTTCATTTTGCATTTCTGCGTCTTCTGGAGTCGCAGAAAAGTCGTTTTGGTCGCAGTTCGATCAGCAAGGAACTAAATCGGCTTCTTTTAAAGGACCCGCAACCAGGAGTACGGTAGCTTTTGGGTGTGGTTTTTCGCAAAGGATTTGTGGGAAGAAATTGGTGGAAGAAGTATGAAGGAGATGCCGATGTCAGAATGGCATCGAGATCTGAATTTGAGATAGTTTCGGGTATGAGAAGACAGGCAGAAGGAGAAGATTTATGAGGGTAGACGGAGGAGGTTTCGCGCGAAACGAAACGAAGAGGTGTGAAACTGTGGAGATGGAGAGAACGAAACGAATCGAATCATGTATTTACAGAAGCATGATCGGAAGGATTCTGAATTGGAAACGTCCAGAGTCATAGAGGTTCTAAGATTTTTGCATTACACGAGAGAGTCTGGACAGACAAAAAGGAGACAAATTCTTGATTGAAAGAATGAATTCAGAAGAGGATGACCTAATCAAAAGTGAGACGATGACATCTGGAAATTGCAGTGGAGCTGAGAAAAACTGAAAAACCCTCTTATTCTTCCGAAAACGTGAGTGTAGGTGATAAAATCGTCAGCGAGTCACTGTTTGTCCCGGAAAATAGTAAGCAGTTGAGAAACGCAGACAGCGTAACACCTACTTTCTTATCACATGTATATGGCAAACACACGAAAGAAAGAGCCGGCATTTGTATGTCTTACATGCGCCTTCCGTGATAAGAGAACGGATTGAATTTGGGGAGGAAAGTAGAAAAAGAAGGGAGGGAACGGAACGAAAACAAAATGATTATGTTATGAAATCATAAAGATTGCCATACTCGATGTACACAAAAATATCGACGTAGAAGGGAAAGAGAGAGTGAATTCAAAACCAACAACCATAAAAAACATGATGGGAGGAGTAGAGGGGAGGGTGCCCGTGTCTCGGCGGGAGAGGCGCGGGGATACAGACGCAGAATGCAAAAGTTCCGAAGCAACGGGGGCGGGGCTAAGAAGGGCGCCGGCGCCACGGAAGAAGTCTCCATGGAAACTGATGGCACCCTTTTGTTGATCTGCTCGGAGAGCATTGATCGATGGGAAGATAATCAATTGACACCTCGAGACTAAATAAACTGATGGACGGGCAAAGACACACACCACGGGAGGCCGAATCGTTTTCCACAAAACCGCTTCGATTCGTTCTCTTATTCTCGGCTTCTCTCATTCTTTATGCAAAGGTGCATACGAAAAACGATTCGCGAGGGCAAGAAAGAGAGACGGATTATGATTTAAGGAGGAGGAGAGAAAGAAACTTTGGGAGAGGACAGGAAGCCGGAGGCGCGGGCCGACGGTAATTTCGGTTTGTGGTGGACGGAGGAGACGACGCAAAAGAAGGATGACAAGATGATTGAGGTGCGCAGCAGAGTGAAAGTGCGCCTTGGGAGACCTAAATGTCCAGGAGTTGCCACGTCATAGTGAGTCATTGGGAAGAGTTGGATGGAAAGGTGGGGCACAACATTCATACTAAATGAAGTTGTGCTCGACGCGTATGTCACCTGAAGTTTGAGTAGGTACTTGTCAAACATTGGAAACGAGTCTAGACTACGGATGCAGTTGGGAAGATGGGGAACGTGCTGGAAACAACCGAATAGGGAACAACAGTCGGTACAGTTCAAGTGTTACTCTCGGCTGTGTTGCAGATACGGATAATCCGATGGTAATGAACATGTGGCAGCGGAATGTTGAGGTGGCAACAACACTTTCAGTTGGGGGATCATATGTTCCGGTGGAGCTCATTTGCATTTTCCAACTGTTTGGTTTAGGTGGAAAAGTAAACTCAGATCTAGAGGAATGGTTGGAGCAATGGGAAACGAAAAGGTGATACTTGCTGCGGCTGTGGCAAGGTGTCAAATGACCGAACGGCCGGCGGCAAGGCTCTTCCCTCGATAACATTGTGCATTGTATCGGAACGGATCGATTCGACGAAAAAACAAGCGACACTTTCTGTCTGCTCCACGAATTTGGAGGTGTGGTGCTCGGGGGCAAGCAGGAGAGAGTGTGCACTTGCGGGCGCGAGAGCAAACATACCGGACCGCTTGGAGAGACTGCCGAAGGTGCGCATGGTTGAGGATTATGCGAGGAGCAGCACATTCGGGAAGGAGAAGCGGGAGACGGAATGACCGGAAAGTCGGGGATAAGGAGGAACAGGTGGACAGGCTACAGTAAAGAAGGTAATTAGGTGTTTGACGGCGGAAGAGGAAACAGTAAACGGTTATAAACCACACCGTAAAGAAATGGGTGGGTTTTGGGGAAAAGGGGAACGGAAAGGGATCGGTGTAATCAATGAACATCGTCGGATGACGTGCCAGTACTCAAAAGTTCACCCGGAACGTTTTGGAGGAACAAAACAAATGCCTTCTCCGGCCTCTTTTCAGCCAACTTGTCTTCTTCCCTCATTCCCCTTGCCACTTCATTCAAATACTGGTTCCGTCAAAGTTGACAGCATTATAAATTGTCGAGTTTACTGCCCTGCGAGTCAACAGATCAAGAACTGGTGGGGATTGAGAGCCACGGAAAAGCATGGTCGATCTGCTGGAGAACACACACTTCACTCCGACTGATCCTTCGACCATTTGCACTGTTTTCGTTCTCAAGGACCGATGCAAGTCCAGATTTTGACCTGACTTCCCGGAAACATCAGTAGCAAAAGTAGGGTAGGCTTAAAAGGGGGAATGTTTGGATAGTTTTAACAGCAGGTAGGTCTTCAGAAGCGCCGTCACGTCTTCACTTCCGTCTTTGTGATTTACGCCTTCTCCTTCATGACTTTATTGCGCCACTCCACTAACTATCTTTCTGTCCCACTCCCTTCCACATTCTTCGAATTCCCAGCCCCACTCACCGCATACTGATCCTTCCCGTTTGAGTCGTCCGACGATCTGGCCACACTGACATCACAGATCCGAATTGTGCTTCGTCTTCTGAGCAAGGCACCACGACGTCGGATCCGAGAGGACATCCCGTCTGCAAGTGGAAGAGTGGACGAGGAAGAAAAGAGGGATAGATGGAGATGAATTATTGAGGAAGGGTTCGGAAGCAGACTGGCACCGACTTGCAGCCCATTATTTGCAAATGAGAAGAGCTCTTGGAGCAGATATTTATGGAAGGCTTTGTGACGTGGAATGTAGCAGGAACAAGGAAAGAAGGTGGTCAGAAGAAGGTAGCCGGGAATTGTGACGTTTCAGAAACTCGTGTTAACTTATTTCGTTCCAATTGAATCGAGAACACTTGATTCTGTGAAAAGAAACAGAAACGAATCTTCTGTCTGAAGCCTAGAAACAGAATGAAACAAGAACAGCAAATGGAAAAACTCTTGGGAAAATGCAAAATGCAAATTGTTTCCCATAGAAAGAAGTGTCAGAAGCGGAATCGATATGTGATAATAGAGTGTTCGTTTCGTTTTGCTTCCTCTCCATTCGCTTTCGAGAGAAGCAGAATTAGCATAGTCGTGTTGGCTGGGGAAGATGGCCGCAGGCTATCCTATTAGACTCTGCCAATGGGTTGTCTTATCGGTCACTCGAAAAGGGAAATTAATGGGTGGAATGAAGGAGGCAAGGAGCCGGAAGACGCACGGAAAGGGCGCGGAAGAGTTACACACCATGTTGTTTTGAAGGACCACTGGCCGACGAAAGGACGCCCGGCACCCGTATCATGTTTCAATATGGAGCATATTACGAGCTGCCAATGCGACGACACATGTGGCTTTCGAGATGTGTTCACGACTGAACGGATAAGAAACATTGGCAGTGGACACTCGGGTGTAAACGAGTTGGGCTAGAAAATGCAGAGCAAGAAGTTTACGAGTCGAATAAAAGTTGTCGTTTGGTTTGGAAAAACCAGCCGTTTTCGAAGACGACATGTCACTTTGTATGGCCTCTTTAAAAAAGATGGACAGAGAGGAGGACGAGTTCTGAAATGGATGAGAGGAGTTTGACAGAATAAGTTTATCTCACAAGATTATATTATAAAATGTATTGAATTTCGTTATCACAGCATTATTAACAGAGAAAATATCCGGAAATTGTGATGATGATTATGACACATAACGTG
Organism: Caenorhabditis becei; assembly: GCA_900536315.3. Lineage (NCBI taxonomy): Eukaryota > Metazoa > Nematoda > Chromadorea > Rhabditida > Rhabditidae > Caenorhabditis > Caenorhabditis becei. The sequence goes on along the minus strand of LR539397.1, from coordinate 830,283 downwards.
CAGTAGAACGTGTGCACTAGAGCTTATTCATCTGCATCGTCAGCTTCTCAATCTCGTCCATGATCTCCTGCTTCCTGCCGATCTTCTTGACCTGATTCGGCTGTGGAACGAGCTCTCCGCTAGCAATCTTCTCTTCGATTACTTCGATTTCAGCGACTTTCTTCTTGTTCAGATTAATCTTCTTCGCCACAAAATCGGCCGGAGTGATACACGCATTCTCGTCGGTCACCGTGATCAGTTTCGGCGTCCCGACTTCACTTCGAATCCCCTTTCTGGCTTCGGCCTCCAGCTGCAGTCTGTTGCGGTACTTGGGCTGCTCTTCCTGGGGAATGTAGCCTTGCTTGACCTTGCGGGCTTTTCGCCACGTCCCATCGGGTCTTTGGGTGGCAGTGATGAAAACTTCACCTGGAAATTATTAGTTCAAAAAAGGTCTAGAGTTACAAGCAGACTTACCATTTTGAGCACGGGCACGGTTATCTCCAACTCGGCAATTCATTTCGAGACGAGGGTACGTGGAAGAGGACGTGTATGACAGGGTGAACGAATGAAAGACTCGAATGGGACACTGCAGATTGGTGCCCTCAATAAGGGCAGAAGGGTGCGTCTGCGTGTTGTGTCGACAGATTTCGTTTGATCTGCATTAATGGCTCTCTGCACACAGAACCCTCAGTTATTGATTTCTGACGGTCATCTGCCATAAAATCGTGACATCACTGGTGTTCCAGACGTAGGCGTACCTTGTTTTGAGGTAGACTTAGATTTCCGTTCTCCTGGGTAATTATGAGTTAGTGTAGAGACAGATGAAATTCGTAGCAGCTATCAGAACGTTATTATTCTCGCGCATCGCCCACGCGACTCCTTTCAGAATACTCCAGGGAAACCACTAGCAATTGTGATGTGCCCCTCCATGTCGTCCCTCGAAAAGCCTCTTTCCTAAAGTTCAACCCTCTTCATCAGTATTCGCTCCCAACTAAGCGATTCTCCAACAACTTCACTCCTCTTTTTAGAAACTTTTTTTCAGTTTCCCATCGCACATTCATTGCTCAACTTGTTCGTTTCAGCCCGAATGCATGCGTTTTCAACTGTGTCAGGTTCCCGGTGATTAACAATAGTGCTATTGTTACTTCCAGAATATGTAAACTGTCTTTTCGCGGGTTTTTCGTTTTCTATTCGAAAAATCATGCGATGACCCGATTTCGCAAGTCTCAAAAATCCTGAAAATTTCGTTTGCGCGTAATTTATGATGCCTGCGGACTTTCGCCCAAGACAATTTTTCTGGAGGAGACTTTCGGACGTTGTTCATTTCCGACGAAATCTTCGAACTCGTCCGCTTATGCTGTGAGATTTTACTTTTTTTCTGTAGTTTTTTTTTTCCTGGTGAAAATAACATTTCGAACATCTCTCTTTCCGCAGTACTAGATTTTATCTCTCCTATCCGATGTTTCCATCTTTGTCAAAATTCCCCGAATTTTTTGAAGTTTTCTCTCCGTACTCGTATCTTTTTTCCCGTTCACATTTTCTCATAATATTCGGAGAACGAGACACCAAAATCATGCAAATAACGTATATAATCCGTGAGAGCCAGCCAAAAAGATGTAATATTTTCTTTCCGCATTTGTCCCATAATTTCCCTTTGAACTTCTGTCGGAGAACTCTTTCCATTTTTCCGAAATTTCGAAATGTGACCCCAGAGAGTCAGTGACGGAGTCATTCAACCAGAATTGTTTAGAGAATTGAGCCCTCCTCGAAAATGAAACAATGGAATGGAGAGTGGGAGAATAGGAGAAGAAGCGGAAAAGAAGGCCGCCTATTTAATTGAATCAGCACAAAAAGACCGAAACTACGCTATAAGGAGGTCTTCTCCATCTTTATTTCTCGTTTTCCCCTTCTCCGACAGAAGGTTTATTCCCTCATCCAGCCGTGTTTCCAACCAGCCCTATCAGTTTTCTGATATCCCCACTAATTTGGGTGAACGTTCTCTATTCCGAAAAAGTGTTTTCGAGTTCAGTCGCTCATTCCATTTTGCCAGCAAATCGGTGGACACGTTCGCTTCCTCTCATTCCTCTCTGTTTTCCGCCTCGTTCCACAAGGTCCACTGGGGTAATTTGAGCTGAATTGAGGCTGCCCCGGGCCCCCTTCCGGCATTCCCGCCACTATTACACTTAACTTTCTTCAGTCCGTCGTAGCATTCCTCCGATTCATTCGCCGCCAGTCAGGTGTTGTTTCATTAACACCACTGCATTTTTTCTGTCGTCAACCAAGTTTCGACAGTTGAATTCAATCGATTCAATCGACGCGAGACGTACAGTTCTGAGGGCGCGCGCGTGGCCCCGCCGCGACGCATCAAGTGTGCTCCTCTGCTTCTCTCGCACCCTCCTCGATCGCCGTTCTCTCTCGGCATCGCTTCCGGGGAAGCGAAAGACAGGCAAAAAGTGCGGCGGTGAGGCCTGTGAGGAGACAGAAAGTTGGGTTCAAACAGGTGCTGAGAGCATTCCTGAACCCCTCTTTCCGTCTGTCCGAAAAGTGCTTTCTCTTGACGCTTGACTTTTTTACCTCAGCTGATCTGATCTCTAAAATCATTGCAAAGATCGCCATTTCGTTTACCCTTCCGGAATCGAACCGACTTTATAGTCTGTTATCGAATTTCATGTTTTGTTTGTTTATTTACCGATGGATCAATCATCGTCTGGCTGTGCTGTCCTGATTGCCACTCCACCCCCACTATACAGTTGTTGTTTTCCACTTTCACATTTCCGTACAAATATTATTGTATTTTTTGTATATAATTGATTGTAGTGACCTCATTACCAGTTCCAGTTCCCTAAACCAATCGGTTTTTCCGTATGGCGTCACATCCGCCCTCAGTCTGACATTTGGCAAAACTTACAGTTTTCTCACATGCAGGGAGTGAAATGTCGTCGTTTCTTTATTTATTCTACTTTCCTTCATGGCGTGTGAAGGTCTTTCTCGTCATATTCTGATTTCTAAATTGAACTCCGAGAAGCAACTCGCATTCAAACATCCCTAGAGACTATCCAGAAAGCTAGGAGATAAGTAGAAACAAGATTCGCTGCTCCCCTCTTCTTTACAACTTTTCGTTCGACGCAGAAAAAAGTTAAGGAGAGCGGATTGAAGTTTCGCGCTTCGAAAATGAATGATGGACGGCGGATGGACCTTTCGCTCTTTTCCATTCCCGGAAATATACACATATTGGTGCAGAGTGCTCCTTCTTCTCTCGAGTGAGTGACGAGTGTGTACGCTTCTGCTACTTGCCGAGACTGATTCATGCATAGGATTGTCATTCCATTCCACATACACTTCGAATACTAGTAGGCCCTCTTCTCGCTTCAGAGTCATCCGTCCCACCTGTCTCTGCTAGTTTTCTCTCCGTCCTTGAGAGACCTTTCCTCGCCTATCCAACCAGTCTCTTCCTACTTCTTCATACTGCCAGTAATCCTCTGGTTCATATCTGGGATCCCTTCGTACGACAAGATGGGGTAAACATAATTAGGAGTGCCCATGCCGGTTGGCAGATGTCGTCTCAGATATAATCCTTTCCTTGCTTCTCATTCTTCACTTTTTCGCTTTTTCACTTTTCCCCTACTCTTCAATCCGAATGTTCCTTCTTTTTCTCTGACTAATTCGACACATGTGTGTGAAGAGGCACAGTTTTACTATACTATATGCTTTGTGAGTCATATCAGTTGAATATCAGTTGTATTGAATGTTTTTGCCGCCTCGAGGCATACGGTTGCTAGGTCCCCTTATGAAAGATCTAGAATATTACGAAATCCATGTGAGTCATTCCCCAAATCGTGTACCAATTCTTGTGCCCCAGAAACTCACTGTTCAGAGAGCACTTTCTTCACATGCTCATTTTTTTATTAGATTCGCGATCACTCTTCGCGAGTAGATTGCTGTTCGATTCCGCTTGTTGCCACAGCTTTTTTCAACCGAGACCCCGCATAGACTGTCGTTTTCCAGTTCCGTGCTCTCTTTCCTCCCCGTAACCTTGCCTCCCATCCGCATTGTGAAATTTGTGCTTCTGCAGCAGCAGCACGTCTCTTTCTCTTGCTGGCTGCTGAGACTGCCGCTGCCATCCTCGATTCACCCTGTACACGGCGAAAACGTGAAGCTTTTGTCAATATTTGCGCCCTTTCCGTGTGAGATAGAGACTGCAGCGATCAGAAGAGAAGCTGGGAAGCAGAGGAAACCAGCGGGGGCAAGCGCGGAAATCGTCTCTTCCGCGCGGACGTGTTTGTCGCGCGACGTGAGACTGGAACTGCTGGGATCACACGGAAGATGAAGGCAAACTTTGCGAAACGCGAAGAGAGAAAGATGAGTAGTAGTGTTCACAAGAGGGTGCGTCGAGAAAGAAAGAAACGAGAGGAAGAGTTTGTGTGCATTCGACATTGACATTTGTAGTTGGAATGAAAGGGGCGGAGTGAATTGCCCTTCGGGTGTCAAGGAGGTTAGAGCACACGACCTGGCTGCTTTTCCGGCGCACTCGTTCAGGTTGGTTCGAGCATTTAGTTCGTCTGGTTGCTTCCGGAGCTGCCTTTGTCGAGTACTTATTTCAGATTCAGACAGACTTCAGCATTTAAACCATAAAATATTTGTGGAATAATAGGGCTTCGGCGAACGTTTTGCAACACTCTTTTCAGTTATTAAATTCTTTGCCAAGCGAGACACCAAATTTCATTTATTGGACCGTACAGTACCACCTGGTAGTATTTCATTTCGAAATTCGCCATCTATTGTCTGCCTCGTCGATTCATCAGTTGGGGAATTCCGCACAGAAGACGTCTACCCCACACACCGCAGTCAGGTGGCAGAATCACGAGACGCACCTGTTTCCATGTGTACTTCGTTTGAATTTTGGTCTACATTCGGAGCTAAATAGTTTCTCGGTCCTGGTTGTTTTCAATGTGTTATGTTACGTCAGTCTGAGTCTGTCCGAGTTTATTGTGGCCGTTGTCAAACATTAATGTGTATGACGCGTCGACGAGTGTCTCGACGTGTATCGGCCATCAAAAGAACCATTATCGACCCACATCCTTGACCGTTGACCCCGTGAAACTCCTTTTGCCTTCTGATCTGTTCCCCTCTTCTCCACATTTCTTCCCTAAATTACTCTGTAATATTTCCTCAAAACCATCTTTGAACTAGCTGGTGAATCACAAAAAACTATTCCTCGATTTCGAATTGTTTCCGATTCTCCGAGTGAATGTGCTTTCCCATTCTCTCATAAATAGCTGAGAATTATTCAAAAAAGATGAGGTGCCGACCACAAATTATTCATACATAGTAAGGAGGGCCTCTTCTTTTTTTCTTTGTTTGTGGTTGCTTGTCCAGACTCTGTCTCTGTATTCCCTCAGCCACATTCGTTTTGAGTTATATTGGCAGTCGTTAGGGGCAGGCAAAAACTATCTTGACGATCCCTAGCTGGGTTCTGCACTCATACGACTCTCAGCCACTCCGGCTTCAGCAGTTCTTGAAAACTAATATGCTGCTTGTTTTGTCTCATTCCTCCCCATTTTTTCCTAAATCTTCTCTTCTCCTCTTCTTCGTTGTCAATTTCGGGATAATCCGCCCATCGTGGCCGTCGCAGCCGTCGACTTACTCAATGACGTTCTCAATGGCTTAAACATGCTTCTCATCCCTCCATCACTATTCCCTCCTCTCCTGTCTCATCCTCATCTCCTCTGACAAGTTATTTTGATCTGCCCCGGCGCATCGTCCTCGTCACCATATTTTCTTCTTTCACCCCATCCATTCATTTATTTTCAGCACTGACTTGTTCTACTCGACGTTCGGTTGCCTACAGTCGACAACTGACCCAACCACTAGCACAATGGAAGTGATGGGAACGGCGAGAAGAAAAACGCCTGTGCGGCTCAACGTCTACGACATGTACTGGCTTAACGACTACGCCTCCAACATCGGCGTCGGCATCTTCCACTCGGGAATCGAGATTTTCGGTGTCGGTAAGTGTTTTTCGTCTGGCATCGGATTTGTGTTCAACTAGGGGATCGTGATAATTATTACACGTTCTGAATGAAAACAAGCTTCTGTGCGAGGGTTGATGTTTGTTTTATCCTGATGATGTGCGCCACTAAAAATGTGTTTTGTTGCAGAATACGCCTACGGCGGTCACCCGTACCAGTTCTCTGGAGTATTCGAAAACTCTCCACAAGACGCGGAAGAACTCGGAGAGACTTTCAAGTTTAAGGAGTCTATCGTTGTTGGAGAGACGGAGCATTCGTCGTCTGACATTCGCAAGCTGATCAAGGCCCTAGGAGAGGAGTTCCGCGGAGACCGTTACCACCTGATCTCCCGCAACTGCAACCACTTCAGTGCCGTTCTCGCGCGTGCTCTCACCGGGAAGGAGATTCCCGGATGGATAAATCGACTGGCTAATCTCAGTGGAAGCATTCCGTTCCTCGAGAAGTGCATACCCCAGGAATGGCTCACTCCGATCGTGCTGCAAGCATCTGTTGACGAGAAGAAGCGGGGATCCGTCGATTCCGCAGAAGAGGCAACCGAAAAACTTGTAGTTCGCTCGTTGAATGGTGAGTTGGCATCATTCCCGGCTTCTGAATGATTGGAATTTGCAGATTCTCGTACAACGATCATCGACAATCGCACTGCAAGTGGAGCCATCATCATGTCTGCTTCATCATCCACTTCGGATCGCATCTGCATGTCCCCCTCTTCTTCTTCTGCATCTTCCTGTGACACTCTTGACTATGATGAGATGATCGTCCGGTCCTCATCCACATACCAGACGGAAAAGAAGTCACGAAGCAACTCGCCGCCAATTTTCCGTTTCTGGAACACCATCAAGGCCACAATCAACGGAACCAGCCCACCGGCTCCGACGGGAACCGCCACCGTCATCCCTGCATCCGCCGCGTCGAGCCTGGGAAAAACCAACAGTATCCCGACTGCCGCTGGCAGCAACGGACTTGGAAAGCCAACTTATTCTGAGTGCTAGAGAGGTACGGTTGCAGTTCATGCTTTCGATCTTAAACTTTGTTTTGCAGTTCCGTCGCCGAGAAGCTGCTATTCAGTGCTCATCTGCTGAACGCGTTCCCCTCGTCGCTCCTTCTCTCGCCGTTCCTGATTCCCCTATCGACTTGTCTGAATTTGCCTTTTTCTCGACCGAGGTCTTGTAGTATACAAAATTCCCGTCCCCTTCCGCCGCCCACTCAAATGGTTTCCTGTGTAATATCGGATAGTGTTTTGGCGTTTTCTTGCCTTTTTCGTAAAACGGCTTACCTAAAAAATTTTATGACTGTTTCCTTCGTTTCTTCTGTGTATGAGCACCCGTCCACACATCTTCCAAATGGTTCCCAATCGCTCATCGTCCCTCATCACCTCTATGCCTTATGTACCCCTTGCATTTTTATACATTTCTCTACCAATTCCCCTCCTATAGAAATGCTGTTCGTATTTATGTATCTATTTACAAACGTATATAAAATGTGATATTTCCACCTCAATCTTGTTCAATTTAAACGAGAAACAGAATTCAGAGGCTTTATTCTCAATTGTATAATCGTTCAGTCCTTCACTGCTTCTTCTCGTTCACAGAATCGACAATCGGAGGTCTGCCATCTGAAATCGAAGGTACCGTATCCCGAACACCAAGAATTCTCACGGGAAGCAGGCTGCGTCGCCTTCTGAAACTCGAGCACACTGTCGGATTTCTCCATCTTCTCAACCATTTTCTCGCAGATCTTTGCCAGCGAGCTGTAGTATATCAGCAATTTCTTCACCTCTCCGGCCAGTTCTTCACTCGAATGTTTCAGAATCTGATAATGAACCCGTTATCCCAACCACATCCCATCCCCACCTTCTCGAGAGTCTCGATGGCCGGAAGGAGATGTCCGTGCAGGTTGTTCACGTTCTCCCGGATCTCGACGGCCCCGTACAGATTGCCGATGCCGCTCATCCATTCGTTCACGAGTTGATTGTTCACACGTGCATCTGCAAACTTGAACTCTTCCCTCCGTCCCTCTCCAATTCCGAAGAGGGTGTGGTCGTGTCCCTTTCTTCTTCTGCCGCCGTTACTAGCGAGTACAAGTTGTATAGTCATTCCGGGCACCCAATTAATGACTTGTGGCCCAATGCTTCCTTCAGCTCTCATTCACTTACCATCAACTTGCTTTTTCTTCTCTTCAACTTTTCCGACGGGCGGCTGAACGAGCTGTTCGACTGAAGAGGATACTGTAGAAGAAGCCGCAGATTCAGAAGTCACCGATGAAGTGGACATTCTGCAATCTGATCCTTTCCCCTTCCCGATCTTCCATCTCAACCTTGTTTTCGAAGTAAGTCCGTCCAAAGTCCGGACCAAGAACAAGTTCACAGACCGCGGTCTGTTTCTCTTGAATTTGCTATTTCCATTTCAAAATTTCGAGATTTCTGTCAGATCAAGCGGATAGAAACCGGGGAAAACTTGTCTCGAAAACAAGACGGGAAAGCAGAAGACGGGAAGAGGAGAGCAACAACATCATGATGAATATCGCGTGGTTTCTCCCCTTCATCTACTTCTTAAAAACACTACACTACTACTGCTTCCTCACCGAACCGAACCGACCACGAACGATTTTTAATCGAACAGCTCGAAGTTTACACACTCCCAAGATGCAGGCAGACGGGCCTGCTGGCAATACCGATGCTCTGTCGGGATGGGCGGCCTCCACACGAGCCACGTGAAAGTTTCACGTCAAACTATGCGGGGAGGAGCGGAAAAGGACCCTCTTGGATTGGATTCGTGTCAATTTTTATTTCGGATAGGAATAGAAGAAAGGAGAAAGAGAGCGAGAGCAAGACGGAAAGACATGGCTGTTTGAGCACACACCTCAAAAAGACTTTCTTATTGCGCATTTCATTTCCGTCAGGAACGAATTCGCCAATGAGGTCTCGGCCCAATGCGACTTCTGGGACAGACTCCGTTCTCTTCCTCTCTCCTCTTTTTTCATTTTCCTTCCCTTCCCACCGAATCAAAAATCAGTGGTTCTCATCGTCGCGATCCGCCCGTTTATCTATGCAAATGACCCATCCGCACACCCAATTATCCTCGTGCCCTTGCCCATTTCTCGGCTCCTTCATCAGACCGAATCCTTCGAGTCCATCCCTCTCCATCTGCTTCTTCTTCTTCTTCTTCTTCGTTTTTTGCTTCGTCGTCTCCTTGATGAACCCCAGTTCGTCGTGTCGCTAAGTGCGTTTTGTGCAAAAAAGGCTCTCAGCGGGCCGAGATGTGCTCTCCTCAATTCTATCTAATCGCATTTCGATCGTCTCCGGAAATGAAATGAAATGAAATGATGATGATGAGAGCGAGATACGGAGACGGAACCAACTCCGAGCACGTATTCCGAATCTTCGCACTTGAGCTGTTCGCACACTTGAACCTCGCGACCCGAGTGTCAAGATCTAGAGATTCTTTTAGCATCCAAGGATAAACTCCAGACATAAACGTACCGTACAACCGAAAATTGAATAATCTCTTGAATCTGATATCAGGTTTCATGTCATCAGGTGACCTGCACAGTCCCTTTGTTCCCGATCTTTCTACGGAATCCTCCTAATTCTCCCCACATTTCACCTCTTTTCTAGTTTTTCCTCTCTAATCAAATGACTTTCTTAGATCGCCCGAGGCAGCTTCTCGTCTGTGTCACGAGCATCTGGAAACGCGTCTCCTCTTCCCGTCGACGGTCACCCTCCTACTCTGAAAGTGCCAAAGACGTTGGAGATGGAGACGATTCTGACGAATATCAGTCTGCACGAGGTGAGTCGAAAACGACGTAGTCGCACTTCAAAACCAATCTCTTCTTGTCCTCAATGGTACGGGGGTGGTAAGGAAGGAGGCGCCGAGACGAGGTTCTCCGAGCGAGATGGCCAGCAGAGAGTGGTTGCATTTCCCACTTGTTAATCAGATTTTCACCCCAAACACTTTCTGTGACGAGTTTCAGGCGGTCACCGATCCGCTCATTGTCGCCATGCTCCAGGAGTCTGAACCACATCTGGAGACGAGCAACCGAGAAGATTTTCTCAACGATACCACTATGGTGAGCACGTTCCTTCGAGTTTCAAACCATTCATCAGAATCGTATTGTTATGTACTGATATTGTGACACAGTTTATAAGATATATCTAATTCAATAGAGCAAACTTTCTACCTAGTACGATTAATAGAAAAGATACAGAAGTTGAAAAGGATCTAACAGAATTAAGATAGTCCCCAATTCGCATATTTTCCGAGTTCCACTAGCCCGGATGTATTCTTTTTCCGAGGTATTTTGTCCGACCAATATTCCGTTTTTCATGACCCACTGCTCAATGAGCACTCAGATTATTCCTCCATTTCCCTTCGAAATTGGGGCCCATTCCTTTATTTCTTCGGGAATTCTTGGAATGTGCAAAGTCCATTAAACCACTAGTCGGGGCCGGCTCCATGTCAGTTGACGAATTAGAAACGGATGGAAAAAAACGGAAAGGTTGAGGAGGGAAAACAATTGTAATTGGCAGCCAACATCTTGCAAACCGCGCATGAAATATGAATGAGTTCGCCATAAGTTGAACGCCATCCCAGGCTCCGCCCCTTTTTATTCCATCTCTTCAGCAACTTTTGCGGAAAGTTATATCTCATAAAATGCAGATGCGCTCTAATGCACAGGTAGCCAGAAACTCTCAACTGCTTGCGATCCAATGGCTTTTTCAGAACGCAGTGAACTTCTCGGACTACCAGTTGATCAAGCGTGTTCCTTACTATGAAAACTACAGCCAGGAGTCGGTGAGTAACCCGTTCCCCAACTATTTCCGAGGTCCAGGATGCGATTATGTGCTGCCATTGTCCGCGGTTTCCCCATTTTCTGTTTGCTTCGACAACATTTTACTGCGGCGCTGTCGCCAATGTGAAAGCACTGCTATCAGCGTCGAGACAGGCCGTCGATAGCTCAGTTGGTAGAGCGGAGGACTGTAGAGTCAGTGGGTATCCTTAGGTCGCTGGTTCGAATCCGGCTCGACGGAGTCTTTTTGGCTTCTATCATCGGCTCAATAGGGCCAGGCTGCTGCGCTTCTCAAATTTAATGAGCCACACGTTTCCGGGGCAATCTCGTGGTCGGTCGGCAGGGTCCTAGAGGACAGATATCCCAATAAAACCAATTTGAGACGGGAAAGAAAAGAGCAAAGTGTACGGGGATGACACAAAGGGAAAGCGGAAGAAGGAGGCGAAGAGAAAGGATGAAGGCGTCAAAGTTCGACTTGAAGTGCCTCTATCTTTCTCTCTTTTGATAGGTTTCACTCGGATCTCACTACATCCTTCAGAAGGTTTTTCTCGCTTCGAAGTCTGTTTTGATGCGTCCTGACAGGCGTTCCGTTGTGTCTTTTGCAGATGAGACACACTCATCGAGGTCCACTTTTTGGTTTGCTCTTGTTTTTCCCGAACGTTTTATTCTCTTCCAAATGCTTCTGATTTTCTCTCTTCTGAAGTTATCCGTTCACTAATGTTTTCAAAGTGTTTTTCTATTACAAATAGTGACCAAAAGCCGATTTACTCCGAATCCGATTTCCTAGCACAGTGTCTCCTGGCTCTGTGAAAACTGTTTTCGACACTGATCCCACTTCCGTTTCGAGTTTTTGCAAGAAACCGGAAGATACTTGATGACGTGGCAATGACCTTTTCAACAGATTTTTTGCTGCAAAAAGGGTGTCAACAAGGCGATTTGCCTCCCACATAAACCGTTTCACTCATCCCATTACACAGTCAATCCTTTTCGTTTCCCCGCCTTTTCTCGGCTCCCCATTCACATTTCCCACCCCGTCACTTCCCCGTTTTTTGTTCTTCTCCAACAATTTCGTAATCACTTGGACTCTTTGACTCCAGGATTACCGAATATGACGAAGTGAGAACAAGTTCAGCATAATCCTTCCCGTCTAGACCACGTGGAACTCTGAATCCTTCCAACACCACCTTCGGCCAATTTCAGACATCTCTCTCCTTTCCCACTTGTTTTTTTGCCTTTTCTTTTTTATTTCTCTCAATTTTTCCGTGTCTGTTAATTTGAAAACGCCCCTAACCGAACAGTCGAAGTGTACTAGGGCTTCTCTGTTTTCGATTCGGAAAAGCACTCGGCCCGATCGGATGAGTGAACGAACGGCCGAGTGCAGTGAATAAGAAATCAGACAGAGGTCATACAGAAGGTGCATGTTTAGAAAACAATCAGAGCAGTCCACAACTTTTCTCGAGCTTCTGAATAACTAAGAAACCCTTCAATCTTGAGCAGGAACTCTTCTGTATCTCAGGATTAACCAGAGTCAAAGAACATCTCCTGATATGTCTATCCTTTTTCTAAAAAAAGTTTGAACCCGATTCAAAAGTGCGTGTATTCATTTTGCAGTAAGCCAACAAAACTGTGCTCAGAACCTATTCGGAGATGAAAAAAGTTCCAAGTATTTAGTGAAATCAGCTGAAAACATTCATCGATATTCACACGGTTGTCCCTTCCTCCACTTCCTTTTCTTATGTATCAACAACTTTTGCTCTTCTCCTCCTCTCTCACTCTCTTCCATAACTGCTCTTCGACACAGGATCGTCCCGCCCCTCGACGGCTTCTTCTGCTGGGAACATCATGCCATCGGTTAGTTGTTGTCTCGTGCAACTCACTGCCACGTCACACAATCGGGTTAAGTGCACCAAGGTTGTTCTCTCCTTCTGGCCAAATTCGATTGTTTCCCGATCCTCCTCGCGTTTCCTCCCTTTCTTATTCTGTTGCTTCTTCTTTTTTCGTTGTCATGCCACAGCCAATTACAAGCGCAAGGGACCGCCACAGCAAGCCTCTTCCCGTCTTCATTTTTTGCAGATCAGATCCGTTCCGAGTTCCCTTTTTCCATAAATTATGCATTCGCTGCGGAACTTCTTTTGTGGCTTGTCGTTCCAGGCGTCTCGAATATTTTGATCCGGGCCCTTCGGAACCGACCAATATATCATTTTGTCCGACACATCTGTCCTTTTCCTCGGATGAAGACACGAAACGAGGCGTGGGTCACGATTTTTAGTGATTCAGAGAGCGCTCAAAAGCCAACATCAGAATACATGCGCAGGTTGAATTCTTAAAGTGTTCTCTTCTTTTCAAAGGCACATAGAAAACAGATCAGAAGTGTGGACGACCAAATGACCATCTTCCTCTTCTTTTCAGATTCACACATCTCGCTCTCGTTTTCTGAAAACTGATTACCTACTTCTCCCTCGTGTCGAGAGTTTTCTTTCTTTTTTTTCGATGTGATTTTGAGTTTCAACGTGTTCGCATGCTGCTCCGTCACGCTTTCTTGCTCTCCGACGTCTTCTGAAGCCTAAAGCTTCTGAAGAAATGGACACAAATGCGATATGTCATCAGTCATGCCCTCCGGCTACTGTTTTCCCTCAATTGGTTTATATTCCCGTCTTGCTTTCGACCTTCCCACTCCTATCCGCATCGCTTACCTTCTGACTGATTTCAGTCGGCGTGGCTCGATTCCAGCATGAGGCATCGAGCTTATTTTGCAAATTTTGCAATGCGAAGCTTTCTTTCTTTATTCATAGGGTTGGCCAAAGTCACAAGGAATAAGCCAATTGCGTATCCACCGGAAATGAAAAGAACTGCCATTTATCCGCTTCATCACTTCCCGACCGAGAGGTCGAAGTATGAGCCCAGTTCAGGGAAATAAATAGGTTCCTTTCGAAAAACACGTCGCCTTCATTCCCATACATCAGCTAGAATCTAGCTTCGATGATTCATTTTGACTGCAAACTCTGATCAGACAATCAGAAACCAGCGGATCAATTATGCACGGCGCCGCTCGCATCATCGTGCGCCAGTATCGGATTGCATTGTCTCAAGGGGCCTCACTTCCCGCTTCCATTCAGGCCCACTTGGTCATCATCATACGTGCATATGTGCTCTTTCCTATTTGTCAGTTCCCCAACTTCTCCTTCCCGTTTCCAGAACGAAAGTGCACGGATTTTTAATTATTCTCCCGGCACGCTCAGCAAAACAAATATTCCACAAGATTCCTCATTTTTTCTGTGGGAACTTGACCACTCATCGAGGGAACTAGTCGGTTTTTCAGCGTCTCTTGATTCCATTTCGACCAGAAGACACAGTATTCCCACTGACTCATTGAATCTTTCTAATCGGGAGTTATTAGGGATCTTCAAACGTCTTTGCAATCTTCAGTCTTGATTACTGGCAATCCACGTTTCTCTGCGGAGACGTGATGCCGGAGGAGTTGTTGTTTCCGGTGTGCCTCGCCACCATCCGAAATCCAATTTGTTCATCCATCCCCATACATTCTCTTCCAGATGGCCACGACAGCGGTATTCCTCTGCGGCCACCTCGGCGCCCTGTCGGTCATCCTCAACCTGTTCGTTATTATCGCTCTCATGCGCCACCGACACCGAGTTCTTTCCAACGTCTTCTATGTGATCGTCCTCCACTGCGCCATCCTCGATGTTGCCCGAGGCATCTGTCTTATTGTGAGTGTCATTCATCGTGCCACAGTCTCACTTTGTTTCCCAGATGTACGGTCTCCCCTACTTTGCCAATTCTATCTACAAAATCAACCTCGACATCACCACTCGCATCAGTCTGTTCCGAGTGAGTCCATCCCCATCCCATTCCTTCTCCAACTCATCCACAGGCTTCTACATTCGCCCTCGTCGTCCTCCGCATTTGCAACCTCCTCACCATCTTCAATCTGCTCGTCTTCACCACCAACGAGTACATTGTCATCCGTTATCCGCTCCACTACCGCCGCTACTTCCGTCGCAAATTCGTGCTCATCATCTTGGCAATCTGGTAAGGTTGATTGCCTTCGACACTAGACGTAAGACATCCTTCTAGTTGGATCATCAGTACTGTCATGGGATGCGGTCTTCTGATTCCGTCGTCGAGTTCTGCGTATCTGAAGAGTCAAGACCCGAATGAGGAACGAGGAATCGACTTGGCCACGCTGACTTTAGTTCTGATTTCGACGCTCTGTTTTGTGACTTTAGGAATCGTTGTGGTAAGGCTGTTTCAACAGTGGGTATTTGAAGAGATGAATGCATTCAGGTCTGTTATCTCTCAATTTTGAGAACTATCCGGAAGTTCAAAGACGAAGGATGTCTGAACAACGACGAGTCGCATCGCATTCACAACCGTTCTCTGCACCGCCCGATCAACGGACAAGGATCCAACTGCTCCACTGGAAGCAGGTGAGTGAATCACAAAAAGAAGAGAGTATTCAGGATGATTTCAGTCTCAGAGGTTCCAAATGGCGCAGTGTGCAGGCCATGTCCCGCCACAAGTACATCTACGTCATCGGCTCCGTCCTCATCGTTGACTTGCTCTTCCTGTGCCCCTACTCGGGCATTCAAATGGTCGCCTTCCTCCACATCAACAATCTCATCGAAATCACCCACGGCAGCACATTGATCCGCTGGTGGCTGCAAGTGCTGATCGGTGTCCACTCGGTCTGCCAGCCTCTCTGCTACTTCCGAATGACAGAGTTCCGTCGTCTGGCCTGCTGTAACCCGACTCGTCCCTGGAACAGAACCAAGAGTTTCTCGCAGATGAACAAGAGTTTTGGTAAAGAAGGCGTCGAAGTAATTATATTGAGAATGTTGTTTCAGCCAACACCCGCTCGAACATCAAAGAGGAAGACAACGGAGTGAATGCGATCGGAGGAGATATGGCTCCTAGTGAGCCGTTGCTTAGAGAGAACGGAACCCCGGTAGGGACAAGACACTTCTAGATGACTCATAATCTCGTATTTCAGTCCCGCCGCTCTCCCACCGTCGCCTGGACACGTGGCGGATCAGTCCGCTTCCGAACCTACGGAAATGAATTCGCTCAGGTGAGTGGGTCAATTGAGTACTCTTCGTATTCCTCTTTTCTAGCATACACCCACAAAAACGAATGGAGTCAGAGAATCCAAGGTAGAAATGGAACTTCTTCCCATTTCGACGGGCTCTGCGAGCACAAGCGATGCCGGGGAGCAGACGTCGATCGACGACACTCCGCTCGTCCAGAACGTCTAAACTCTCCGATTCCAATGCTTCTTTGCCTTTTTTCTCTTTCGCCAATTCCTTCGCTTCCCGGTCTTAATGACACCGATCTTGATCCTACCAATCAATGTGATTGACATCTGATACTCCTTTTCCGCAATTCCCCTCCCAAAAAGATTCTCATTTCGAACGTTTTCCATGCTTTATATAAATATGAATAAATAAATCTTGCTTCATAGAAGTCAATGCAATAACCCGTTTCTTCCCTATTATCACGGATCGATCAGAAAGTCACTGATCCATTGCTCTTCTCGGCCCTCTCCAACAACGCCTTGATCGCTTCGTCGAATTTCTGTGCTCGGATAGGCATGTCGATCGAATAGAACGGGTTTTTGAGGGCGAAGTCTGTGTACAGTTCGTACATCTTCGAGAGCAGAGAATCGGCTGCGATGTTGGCTGCTGCAGAGGTGATCACTACGAATTTGACGCCTGCAATGACCCGATCAGGATAGTTATCGGATGTGACTGTTACCTGTCCGACTTTGGAGACAGAACAGCTTGAACTGTGTCGTCTCGAGCACTTCGACTCCGGAACTCTTCGGACACGGAGACAACTGGACGGCGATGGTGAAGAGCGAGTGGAACATGGACGAGAGGATGATCTTCTCGTTGGTCGAGACCGTTGGGGCCGCGAATCGCACTGTCACCTGAAACTAATTCAATAAGATTTGCTCTGGGATTGAGTGACCGACCGGGTAGTTGTCCTCCTCTTGCAGAAACTCGATCACATTGACGGGCTGGGTTCCTCTTTGAAGTTTCGTGCCGAGCACTGCATCACCGTTCACACTTTTTACATAATATCTGGAAGGGATGTTATAATAAAGCTCTTTTATGTTTTTTGATGTGGAAATAGTTCCGAAAGCTCACCTCAACTTGACTCCGTCCTTTTCTCCGAACACGACGACGGCTTTCTGATCGACCTCTTCTAGATGCACATCGATCGGCCATTGGTACTGTTTTTCAACTTCTGGCTGTGAATTCGCACTGTACTTTATTCGTTCTTTTTTGAAAACACTCACCGTTTCCGTTCGTGACTCCCAACTGTATATTAAACTTCCCGCACGATTGATTATGAAGATGTGCTGAATATGGGTCGACATTCAGCGTTCAACTGCAAGTTATGGACGATTCGACTTTTTGAAAATGTGCCTTTTTATGCGAAAAAAGAAAAGGAGAGTTCAGTTTTGGTTGAATTTCCTTTAAAATAGAGCAGACACCAATGTTGAAAATAAAATCCGATGTAAATGTTTGTGTGCAGTGGGGCGCACTTTCTACGCTCTCGTCGTCCGAGTGTGGAAACTAGGAAAGATTTTGGAAAATACCGGTGAACTGGGTGTTTTATGCGAAAAGAAGAGAAGTTGAATGGTTTATTTCAAATCCAGTTCAAAAATTATGATGATAATTAATTTGAAATTTAAACATTCACAAGCAGTAATTCTTGGGCGAATGGAATCAATAAATAGAATAGTTGAGTTATGAAAAGGTACAGAGCAAATACAAGTAAGGGAAGGGTTGGGGCGGGGAGAGAATCGCGACTAAAAGTGAAATATGCTTTCAGAGGGAACAATAGGTACATTTCATGTACAAAAAATAGACTAGATCGAGCTGTAAATCTGGTTAGTAAGGTCGATTAGGGCGGGGGAAGATGCGGAGACCGGTAATCAGTAAGAGGGGATCACGTGAGATATCAATTAGTATTATACAAGGCGGCAGACGCTCTGGAGGTGCAGGCAACTGGGCAAACTGAGAGTCTCGAGAGGGAAGTCCGAGTAGGAGAACGGTTGAGTGCTGAACGGAGGCAGGTAGGTACCCATCATGATCAGCGCGTTCTGCAATTCAATTTTCAGGTTCCAGTCATTGTTTTCACGAATTACCTTGTCCTCGATCGGATCACCGTTCGCCGCAGCTCTCTCGTTCAGTTTCTTCTGAATCTGCACGAGGAACTCGGGAGACAGCCCTTCTTCCATCTCATCAGAAGGATCGTAGTGCTGAAGTATGGCGACGACCTGCCGAGGCTTCAGCCGACTTGTCATTTCACCGCAAAGCGTGTCCATGTTGGAGGGATCCTTTCTACTCTGAAGCAGGTGACACGCTTGAATCAAAGGTTCCAGATTCTCGCGGACGTCCGGAAGACCCTTCGCATTGAGCCAGTTCTGGACTTCGGTCACGTTGTGTCTGAAAAACAATTCTTAATTTCACGTGGCAGCTCCAAATGACTCACTTGATCTGGATGGCCTTCTCGAAGTTGCACAGCTCTCTTCGGAACATCATGTGATTCAGAGCAAGTGCGCACATCCAATTGGTCATCTGTCCAATAACTTGCTTCACGACAACTTCATCTGCTCCGTACGTCTTCAGCTTCGAATGCACCAGATCCATGAAGTGAAGGAGTTCATCGAGACTCTTCCGCTGCGACTCTGGTCCACCCGATCCACGCTCCCGTCGCTCTTGTCCGCTGGTCATCAGGTCGCTGCTGCTCTCGTGTTGCAGGATTCCGGGGACGATTTTCGGACAGAACGCATGCTCGATGGCCTTCTTCATCAGACTTGTGTAGCACTCCTCGATTCTCAACTTCAGTTGGTCCCTGATCGGTGCCACGTCGTAGGCTTTGAATCGATACGAGTTCTGAGTTTCTGTGTTGGCGAGATGCCACTCGGGTTGTTTGTCCTCGCCGGAATATTGACGAAGCAGGTTGAAAAGTCGCCACAAGTTGACTAGCCATAACGATAGAAGGTCGAGATCATGCGAACGCGAGATAGTATCTTTGAGCACATGATGGACCGTAGAAAACAGACTGGTGAGGGCCGTCTCGTCCTTCTTTTCATCCTGGTTGCGGAAAGCGGCGAGCAGCAGATACGCGGGCAGGTTCTTTGTCAGAAGTCGTGCCAGACTCGGCTTCAGTTCTGAAAACAAGAGATGTTTTGGGTTACCAAGCAAACACGGCTACTAGGCGTAGGGGGAATGGAAAGGGACTGACCACAAACAATGATTCTGGCGAATTCTGGCACGTTGTAGACTTCGAGGAAGGCGTTGTGAGTGACAGAATCCTTGGAGAACGCCTCGAGACGGATGATTTCTTCGTCCGATGTATTCTCTGAAAAAGACACGAATTTATTGAAGCAAAGGACGGGTGACGGGTGTGTTCGTCGTGTTCAACATGTGTTTTTGCGGCCTGGCATCATCAAACACGACGATTCTCCATAAAACTATTGGGAAAGGATAATGTGAAATGAGGAGTGAAGTGAGAAATAGAGGGAATCCCTTTTAGAGAGACTTTGTACAAACATGCCGGTTGCTACAGAGACTCTGTTGCGACAGAACCGATCCGACGATTAACTGACCGACCGTTCTGTCCGGCCCAAGGGCTAATACGATTAACCACTTCCATTTAGACCTTCTACCAATTATCACGTTTTTGTGATGGGCGTCAAAACAGTGACTTTAGCCGTGGGCTAAGCACTGTAAGACGATTTGGTATTACAGTTAAAAAATCGGGAAAAAGCAATGTGACATGGCAAAACGGGTGAGTAAGGAACAGAGGAACAAACCAATCGGGCACAACAAACCACCATCACCACAACAAAAGAGCTAAAACTTTATATCCAGAACAAAAAAGAGACGCACAGACAAACCTAGAAACGAAAAATGGGTAGGAGGTGGAATCGTGCAAACTGAGAAATACGCGATGGTTAGGAGATGTCAGAGAACACGAAATAAAGGGGTCAAAAATAGACGGTAACGAGAAGTGGATAGAGGGAAATGGTAGAAAACGGTTTGAAGAGGCGAAACGAGATCGGGGGAGGCGGGGCTAACGGTACTTGCAGGTAGAACATGTGATAACAGGAAAGTGTGGAACAACTGAAGAAAGTGGGTAGGAGGATGAGAAGGAACAAGCAAAGGGTAAATACAATGCATCCAGGCAGGACGGACGGGTCGGAATGGTGGTCTTGGTATTAGCAAACTCTCTGTCTATTCGGTTTTGCCATGTCACATATATTTTCACAGAATTTTTGAAAAAAGCAAACTTTTTGATATCCATAGTGCAACTAGAATAGTCAAGTCATCGAGTAACCCCGTGGAACCTAGGACCACCAGACCGGCGGGTCGGCCTTTTTCAAGGAGATGGTGACGAAACGGAAAGGCCGAAGCTACGCGCCAACTGCGCCAGTAGCGAGCCCATCGCGTCTCGAATGCTGTAGAACGCATTCACATTCGGCGGGTAAACAAATTCAGTGTTAATCGACGGTGTTGAGGCACCGGCGGGAATGGTCGGGGTGGAAGCATGTGACCAGTGCCACTGGGAAGTGAGTGATGTGTTCAGGGAGTGATAGACACTACTGTTTGCCGAGATGCTGGTCGACGAAGAGAGCGGTGGCTCGAGATCATTCGGACGGAGACGCCGACAGCGTGGACGGTGGTGGTCTCCACTGCCGCCTCCGTCGATCGCGTCCGAGTCGGTGGTGGCGATCGACGAGAGCATCGACTTGGCAGGCGACAAACCACGACAAAGTTCATGCTCACCTAGTCCAAGAGGTCCACTGTAACCACGAAGTTGAGCTCGAGCTTCGGCTAGTTCTTCCGATTGTCGAGTCAGCTTGTCGTTGAGATCCTGTAAGAACTGTCTTAGAAGACGAAAGAGATGGAAATGATACCATATTCTGTTGAGCGAGCATTTGTGTCTGCTTGTGGGCACCACGAACGGCTTCATCAAGTGAGCAGTCCGAGGGTCTCTGAAATATTCAATTGGGTTCAAACATTGAATATCTTTTCGGCTCTTTTCTTTCCGATTCAAGCATTTCTTGCCTTGCTGGTAGCCGAACTGCTCAGAGTCACATCGTCCATTTCATCGGGCTCGTCAAATGTCATACAATAATAATCAGAAGCCGAAGAGGACATTCGGCTCTGCAGACTAGGCGGAGGGACCGAAGTGCCAACTTCGTCAAACTCGAGCATTTTTAAGGAATCCAGGGTGAGAAATGGGAAACTCCCACCTGGAATAGAATGAAAGAACATTCAGGTTTCAATAACGGAAAGAAGGATCGACAAACAAAAGAGAGACCGAGGAAAGGAAACATTGCGGTAACTCATGAATACCAAATGAAGCAAGGATGAACAAGAAGGGCCCCGGGTCGGAATCGATGACTGGCCCAGAAACAAAATGAGCACAGCAGCTCTTGGAGCAGAAAAAAATGGCGAGCCACTGCCAGAGTCCCGCTCATTCATCATCCGGAAAACCGACTAGCACTACACATTTTCGCGCAGAGGCCATATGTATTCTGTGCAAAACAATGAGAATTATCTAGCTAATCGATGAGTAACTCTGTTTTGAAAATGAGTCATGATAAGAAATGATAAGAGACTGTTTGTTGCAGAGAAAACAGCAGTTTTGTTTTGTTCTAAACACTCTGGAGAATTCCCAAGAGACTACAGGTGGTCCGTGTTTGGAAAACAGGAGAGAGAAATGACGAAAGCTACACGAAGTCAAAGTGGCACTCAGCCAAAATTGGAGACGGGTCCCAGAAGAAGGGAAGCGAGGGGAGAATCTCATCAAAAAACGTCATTCGGGTGCGTGTTCCGGCTCGTCCTTTAATGAGATTTCTCGTTTGTTTCTGTTGGCAGGAAAAATGAGAGAAAGAATAGAATGAATGAAACAGTGATAACTGGAATGACATCAATTCTTTAAATGTAATTGTCTCTAATTTCATAATACTAGAAATTGTAAAGAACAAAAGTTATTTGATGATGTTTGTTAATGAGATGAGCCTAGCGAGATTAAAATCTAAAAATGAAAACAGTTTCCATTTTCCTGCTCTCTCATGAGCCAACTCTTGCAAGTAGGGAGGGACCTTGCTACCTGAGAAGAAGGAAGTGGAGGTTCATTCAGGAAAAGTGGGCTTCTGGCAGGACGGACCCAAACAGCCGTGCTGACACCTGCGTCTCTCTATGGACCACAGCACTTCCCGTTTTGAATGTATGAATAATAAAGACTCTATGAGAGAGCACGCCCAGATTATCTCCATGGAGATTCACAGAAACGGAAATTAGAAATAACCGGGTACGTTCAGCGAGTAAAATCGTATTGATTGAACAGAAATCAGTGTCTGGTGACTTGCCGATGAGAACTTCATCGAACTAATAACGATAATTACAATTCGCGCTAATCGGCTACTGACTGCAGGTGTGCGCGGCAAATGACGAAAGGAAGCTACGATTAGAGAGAGGGAGACGCAGAAGGAGAAGTTCCCAACTGGTTGAATGTTCACGCCATTTCTGGCAAATACTTTGTGGAAGAGGAAGAGAAGAAGAGGTCAACAGAGGTACTCGAATCGGTGGATTGAGAGGAAGAGAAGGAAAAGAGGAAGAATAAAATAAAATAGTCAGTTATTGCGAGTAGAGACAACATCGAAAAGGTGTTCAAACAGTCAGATCGCAAACAGAGTGATTCAGCCACGATGATGGTGATGCCGAATCGATTCTGGTGGGAAGAAGGCGGACCGAATGATAGAACCAGCCAGAACTTGTTTTTTGTTTAGAACACGAGCTGGTGGATGTTACGGGAAGAACGCAGGCAGCACCTGCACTGCAGCCGTTTTTAGTTTCGAGAGGGAACAGACACTAAAGCCAGCTGGCAACCGAATTTCCATAAATGAATATGCTAGTTTCCGTGGATTTTTGGGTTTTGGAGTTCAGTTCGAAATGGAAAAGTTGCAATGATAAGAGTTTTAGTGGTTCATGAGGCAAGAGTCTCGCCGCGAGACTGCAAAAAATGAGGGTTGAGACCAGCACAGTAATCCTGTGACAAGAGGATTCGACGAAAAGTAGGGCATTTATTCGTGCTGACCGCTGTACACACTATTATAATCCGTATCGCTCGGTCTAAACGGCTACTCGGATGCTGAAGAATATCTAATGCGAAACGGAAAAACTCGTGGTTGAATGATAATGTCCAGCGGAGAAAAAGGACGAACACTGGTACGCAAACATCGCGGTCGCTTCATTTTCTTGTCCCGACTATATTATACGGACTGGTGTCGCATTTCAGAGGGAGGTGCGAGTTGAAGAACGAACAAGAAGGTAGGCGATCAGAGAGTTGTGTCGATGACATAAAAACTCGAGTAGACTCGAATTTCCGAGACAACAACACAGATTGTTGAGCAAATAAACAGTCGGTAGAAGAAATTGGGAATAAAATCTGCGAGAAGGAGACTTTCTTGAGAAAATTGACGGTTTACGAGCATAATTGCAGAGAAAATTAGGCCGCAATGACACACGAAAAGAGAGTGAAATGAACCGATCAGAGGGAGAGGGGGCAGAAGAAGCACGCGTGTTCCTCGTTTCGGAAACCCATCGCTTTGCGGGCGGTGTCTCTTTTACCCGCTTCGGCCACCCACGAAAAAACCAGATCCGATATCATCTGTGAGTAACAGCATCTAGCTACCACGGGAATTGATCTTCGTGATAAGGACATTCATTCTTATCATTATGGCCCCCGAAAGCCTTTTTTTAGACTTACGAATGGTGTTTGCGATTCGCTGAAACGAAGTTGTTGCTGGAGTCGCTCAATTTCCTGGTTTTGGGTCGTGAGCATTTTCGACATATTTCTGCAGAGATGAAAGTTTTGTTTGCAATTACAGGAAACTACTCACTCTGCTAAGTTCTTCAGATGGCGACACTGTCTCTCGATGCACAAATCCTCTTCCAGGTCGGCACTGCTGCTTCCGTCTTCTGAGTCTGCACCCGAGCAGTGTCCTGAATCAGGGCGTGGAGATCTTCTGTATCCACTGCTTCCGGCAACGGATTGACGTTCAAAGTGACTGGACAACATGGATCGTAACTCGGCGGACTCGTCACGGAGGCGTTCGTTCTCCTCCATGATCCTCTCGAAAACTGATCGCATTGCACCATCGTTCTTCGCAGCCATCACCCGTTCCATGTCACTTTTCAGTCGGCCGTACGCAGTTTCGAGGTCTTGCATTTTGAGTGTATCGAATGCTTTCAACGAGGTCTTCTTGTCCAGAGTGTCAATCAGAGTCGACGCCTCCATTATTGCCTTCATGCGCTCCGTCTCTCTCTGGCAGTGTTCATTCCGCTGTCGAAGATCATTGATCATCCTTAACTGCTCGAAAATCATGGCCATGTCGTTGAGTTGGGCATCAGGGTTTCCACGTGTTGCTGTCATTGGATGTTGGTTTAGTGATTCCGCAGTGAAAGAGCCAGTCAATTGGGACAAATTAGAAGTTGTACGTGAACACGCTGTAATACAGAAATCAACGAGAATCTTATTTCATGCGACCTACCTTCGTCTTCGCGGTTCTTCTTCGGAGTTGGTCTTTTCTGGAAAGTGCTGGATTCAAACAGGTCGACATTCTTCATGAGCTGATCTCGCATCGCAGACAACTCGGCATCCATTGCATGACGCGTTGCTCGTTCCGACTGAAGTTCTGCCTCCATTCGACGTTTCTCCTCATCCCACAGCGTGCGCTCAGCGTTCACCTTCTCGAGCTGCTCCGTGAGCTCGACAATGGTTCGTCCAGTTTCGGATTGCATCTGGAACTTGGGAAAACGTTTTAATTGAGTTGAGAAAAAGAAAACAGGGAAATGGAAGGTTGTTTTCAAGACGGGACGTTGCGTGCATTTAATGAAGAGCGCCGAAGAGAAATGGTTGCTTTCTGGCGCGTTTCCGTATTCTTTTCACAGCTGGAGGTGTCGAAGGGTCAGTCGACAACAGCTGTTAATGGAAAAATGAAAAATAAAAACATCTAGCAGCTCGAAATGAGAAGGGGTCGACAACGAAAGTGTAGGAAAGTTCTCATGTGGCACCTAATCCCGGCCGCTTTTCATCATTTATGTATTTACTTGTTGCGTCGACACGGGTACAACTCGCAAGTAGGAAAACAAAGGAATGGCGGATCCAAGAGTTTTGGGCTGGCACCGGCGCAAACACCGAGAAACCAGCGAATCCATCTAATGAGAAAGGGACGTTATGGGCAAAGCTTTACGACCGGGAAGGGACGTCCCTGGCGTCAACCGGGCACTTCTTTTTGAGTTTGGAACTGGTGGGTTAGGAAGGGAGCTTACCTGATCGAGACGACTCTGAAGTTCAACGACCTTTGTCTCCATGCCGCCACGTTGAGCTTCTTTCAGGTCGCATTCCGTTTCCAATCGTTCCACTTCCTCCTGGAGCACTTCAACGCGATGACGCGCTTCCAGAAGGGTCAATCTGTAAACATGATTTTTGATGGAATGAATTCTCGGAGACTGTGAAAATACCTCTCTGCTTCCATCATGGCCAGCTCGGCCTTAGTCTTCTCGAGATCCTTGTTCACGACGTTCAACTTCTCGGTCTCTTCTTTCGTTCGTCCGTTCTGTAATCAGTGTGATTAGATGTTGTGTCGTGGATGCGCAGGTAATCGAATCAAATCTAGCAACAAGTTTCGGACGACGCACCCCCAGTTCCCCAAATTCTTCAGGCAAACAACAAGTAAATCGCTGTTTTTAGCAGAGTTCTATTGATAACAGATATGAAAGTGATCTTAAAACTCGAGTAAGGGGATGCGGAATCTTTTTCATTTCATACAGGAACCTCTTGTTAACATTAGAGATAGGCTTATGTCTAGAAGTAGGAAGTTCTGGTAAATGTCATCAGTCGAACTCATAGGGCTATCAATCTTCAGGAACATCGCATATGCCACGCTATTTGGCCAAAAAACGACGGAGAAGGAGTGTATTGGCCATGAAGGCAAAAAAGAACGGGATCCTTCAGGACAGGGTGAAGAAGTCAAACAATGATCGACAGGAGACCGAAGAAGTCGGGAGAGACCGCGTATCACATCGTCGGCGGCGACAACGGTGGCGCGGAAGGGCACACGCGGCAGTAACGAGGCAAGCAAACAGGAACTATTAAGAGTGTACTCAGTCTAACTCGAATACTAATCAGCTACCAGCATTCTTTCCTTATGCATCTAACAGAGGGAGAAGCAGAAAAGGAAACGAGTGGTTTCTCTTGAAGAAACGTCACATTCCCATGCGAACCTTCGTATTAAAAAAACCGTTGTTTTAACGAAAGCAATAAATCTTTTTCATCCGGCCGTACATCTTCATTTGGAGGTCAATTCTGATATCTTTTGGCGAGAAAGTGAAGGAAGCCAGACAGAGAAAAGGCGTCGTTCGCAAATTCACCAGAAGCATGTCCCCATATTTGACCCCTGGGGAAGAACATTCACGGGGCTAAAAAAGTAGAGACGTCGGGAACGAGCCAGTAACGCATCGTGCAAAACTGTGGGAATGATGAGAACGAATGGCGAGGAATGGACGGGGCGACG
This sequence comes from Caenorhabditis becei, assembly GCA_900536315.3. Lineage (NCBI taxonomy): Eukaryota > Metazoa > Nematoda > Chromadorea > Rhabditida > Rhabditidae > Caenorhabditis > Caenorhabditis becei. The sequence continues at coordinate 803,871 of LR539397.1, read as the reverse complement.
GCGACAAGGTCTGTTAGCCACACTTGATTTATTCTCACTCGATTTTTAATCAAATAAACTGTCAACTGGGGCAGCGAGAGGGCGCGCGCCTATCAACCTGCTCCTCTGCCGCATATCCGTATTTTTTTCTCAAATTTCCGGCCTCCGCTCATTGGATTCAATTGGTCGAACACTCACGTGAAAGTGTCCACGTGAGGGGAACGGGAGTTCGTGAAACGTCAGCGAACGATTCGATTGATCTTTGTGATAGAAAGTAGGCCATGAGCAAGATATTGAGTCTTTTAGCTTTTCGCTTCTTATAGCCCACAGAAAGAAGTTGCTTTTTGACTATTTGGCACAGCTGTGCAAGATTACTGTGTTCTGCGGAAACAAAAATCAGAAGCAAACAAGCCTCCGGGAGCAGTGGCCACTGAGAAGCCGGAAATCATTTCGAACTTCGAGTGCATCGAATCGCCGTCCATCCCCATAATACAATCAAAAAGCAGAGTTGGAGGATAAAAAACGACAAGATGTGCTTTTCGTTTCCCAATATGAGAATAACGAGGCATGCGGCACTCGACCACAAAGCACAGCTAGAGCACTCCGAAGGGCGACAACTGAGAGGAGTCTTATTTGCGAGTAGACAAAGTTTGACACCGACTTACTGAATGTTCGAAACAGTTTCAACACATCGCAAGAGTTTTCGGAAACACCCGAGAAATGAGAGAGCAGGGAGGGAAAGAGCGAACGCGAGCTGGTTTTTAGCTAAATATCGGTGAGTTGTTGGTGGCAAATAAAACAGTTGATGAGGCGATCGGATAGAGAAACGGATGAAAACAAGTGATGATAAATGACACTGAGCCCGCGATTTGTGGCAAGTGGTCAGGCATGTTCTCGATTAATCACTCACAAGTTGACAAGGAACCCCCGCTCGGAGGGCTTGACACTGTGAGCAAAGCGACCCTGCTCTCGGAAATATTCGCATGAATCGGCGTCCAGAAACGAAAAGAGCGGCCCACTGGGAGTTCACACAACTAAATATTCACAAAAATACTCGAGTTTTCGGGTGACTTGTTGAGTAGTAGAAGAATTTGAAAACAAACATTACGGAAATATGAGAAAACCTCTAGGCTATCTTCGGAAAGTCAGTCCGCTTCTAGACATTTTTGAAGTCTGAGGACTAAACAAGCCATTATAATTGAGGAATTATAAGACGACAATGGATTCTTGCACCAACACCACGCAAAGTTGCTGAATACTCCATCACATATTCCGAAAAGAGCAAATAAAACAGATCGTAAAAGGCGCCGGGGTCATGCTCACATTCTGTGAATGTTGCCGTTTTCAAGGCGGATACAACTTGGCCTCTGTGCTGCTCTTTCACTTGTTTCTCAGCGACAAAAGCACAAAAATGTGTAATTTGTTTGCAAATTCACCGACAAAAACACGCATAAGCTGATTGTGATAGCAAACATCAGAACTCGCCGTCTAAGCTCACTTTCTTGTTGGAATCTTTGAACTCGAAATGACTTACAGCGATATCTAGACGCATCTGCAACTCGATGATCTTGTTTTCCAGACCAGTGTTCAGCTTCTGTAAATGTCCCACGGAACGAGCTTCTATCTGAAACATGGAAGGTTGAAGTTGAGGTGAAAGACCAGCCAATCCCACCTTGAGCTCCCGGAGCCTTCGCTTCGCGAGCCACTTTCGCACCGCGCATTGAACCATGACCACCTTCTTTCTGCGAGCAATCTGCTCCCGACGGACCTCATATCCACGCCACGCAGCTTGAATAGTGATTGCAGACTTTTCATATCGGAGCTGGAAAAAACATTTGGGTTTAACACTTCGACCGATTGACTCACCTTTTCGACATATCTTCTGACGCGGTTAGCCTTGAATGCTGCTTGGATTCCGATGACTGCATTCCGAATCTTCTGATATCGGCTTCGAGCGAGGAATCCACGAACTGCTGACTGCATTGTGATAGCGGCTCGGTGCATCTGGAGGTACTTGATGCGTCGGAAAGCGAGGAACGCCTTCAGAGAAGCTTGTACGATGAGCAGAGAGCGGCGCATCGTCTCGTACTTTCTCCTCGCCAGGAATCCCTTCCACGTCTTCTGAATAACGATGGCGGCAGCTGCAAGGGTGTCGAGACGAACACGCTCGAGCACGGCGACTTGTCCAGTTCGCAGGAAAATCTTCGTCTTTCCAATGGCGAACTTTCCTTCCTCCAGACACTGCTCACAGGCGAGTTGGGCGAATTGCTTCGGTTTGTCTCTCCACAAGGCACGTTCTTTGGTGTACAGGACTCGATAACGTCGGGCGAACTCTTCGAATGGATACCGAGATGGGAAACCGGCAGCAGAGATGCGAACAGTTTCCAGGACTCCACAGGCTCTCAGTTGTTGTATCGCACGTTTCGGCTCGAATTCGAAGCTGATTTTACTGTCATTTGGCTTGATACATCGAACGTAGTGAGGTCTCGTCGAACACAGCACCTGCATCAGTTCCTTCAGCGAATCCCTGAACTGACTAGCCACTGTTCTCTTGATGGTTCTCTTGCCGGGAGTGCCTCCCGCCGGAGGAACTGTGACTGCGGGTCCCATGACTCTCCGGATGAACTCGAACTTGCTGGCGACCACGACATCAAGAAGCTGTTCTCCGATAGCGTCTCGATTCTTCTCCACGAACCCGTCTATTGTGTAGGTAACGTCGGCGGCAAAATGCCGAACAATGAAGTCGTTGCTGCGAACTTTCGGGAACGTCAACTGCGGATTCTTCTTCAATTCGGCGCTGTTACTCAGCTGGCTCAACCAGTCCTTATCAGATCCGTTCAATCGCTTGCACTGTTCATCCAACAAGTTTATCATTCCAACTGGGCCTTCTATCAGGTCGATCGCTGGCTGATTGTCGTGGAAATCGACGCGAACCCAGTCAATTTCCTCACGAATATACTCCTCCTGTTCCAATTTGAACACGTGTTGATTGAATTGCTGTTGGAGTTTCTCATTGGCGTAGTTGATCGAGAACTGTTCGAAAGAGTTGACATCAAAGGTTTCGAAACCGTAGATGTCGAGCACTCCGATGAACCGATCAGTCCGTTTCCTGCGATTCGGCGTCAGATTGACAACACTCTCTTTTTCGTTCAACGCCGCGTTTATCTTCTCTACGAGCCATCCGAATAGGTGCGCATAAAGCATTTTGGTGAGTGCGTCACGCGATCTGACCGCTTCATTTTTGGTTAATGGCTTCGTGACGACCTCGTTGACAGCTCGGATCTCTCTTCTCGTCAGCCAGACCCGTAGATCTGACTCACTGATCTGCCACATCTCTGCGCACAATCGACCGATTTCCTGGGAACTCGATGCGGAAACCGTGGAACAAGACTCTCCGTTTTCGAAATGGACGTTTCCGAGCAGAAGGAGACCTGCGAGAAGACGGAACACATCCGATATCTGCTTCTCGTCGAATCCGAGCATCTGCAGAGCCTTCAGCATGTCTTCGAAGTCTGCCTTGTCGTCAACTCCGGGAATTCGACTGTCTCCTCCTTGGGTCAGATATGCGTACGATTCACAGGGACCGAGGTGGAGATCTTTCAGGACTGGATGATTTCGAGCAGCACATAGCTGGTAGAAAATGTGATAGTTGCGCTCTCCAGGAGCTTGGAACACCAATCGACTCTTTTCCAGGAGATAGGTCTTCATTTCAGCACCGACGATCCGACGTCCCTGATCACAGAAGTTAATCTGTATGAACTTTCCGAACCGAGACGAGTTGTCGTTTCTGAAAGGACACATTTGAAACAGACCGTCGTTTTCATGCTCTAACCTGATAGTTTTTGCGTTTCCAATCGATTCCATAATTGGATTACTTGCAAGCACCCTGGCTTCAATGCTCGTGTTCCCATTTCCTCGTAATCCACTTGCTGCCACCGACGCCAGATACCTCATCACGAACTTTGCAGATACTGTCTTTCCAGCTCCCGACTCTCCGCTGACGATGATCGACTGTGACTTTCCGAACGCGCCCATGTCGAAATGAGCTTCTTCTGCGACCGCAAAAATGTGCGGATCCATCTCTCGGGCCGACTTTCCAGTTCCTTGGTACACCTGGATGATCTCTTCTCTGTAGATGTGTGAACAATCTGCATATGGATTGATGGCGACGAGAACGATTCCGCAGTACGTATAGATCGAACTGTTGTTCACGAATCGCACTTGCAGATTGTGAAGAACTGCTGGTTCGTGGAGGTACGAGAGCAGTGTCAGGTCATCTTTGCCAACTAGAAACGCTGGATTTCTGAGGAACGGGAGCTGCTCCAGTGAAGTGATGTCGTACTGGACTGTCTGAAACAAGATTCACGATGAAAGAATGACACGAAAACAAAATTACCGTGTCATCTTCGAGTTTGATTCGCACTTGTCGTGTCTGGAAGCTCACGTCTTCTTCGAGAATTCCGCCAATCCACACTAGTTGTGGGTGTCTGTGCCAGATTCGTGCTCCTTTCTGAAAGAATTGAGATTTGGAATAGAACATATTGAGACCCACCTTATAACTCTGGATGGGAAAAACATGGCCGCGGCCTAGTGTGGACCCTCCATCCATTTGAAACTGCGTGCTTTCTTAAATTGCCCTCCGATTTCTTGGGCGGTGCGGTTTTTTGTCTGAAAAATATAATACTTTGAGAGTCTTGAGGTTCAATGAGACGATATTCAAAGTCCGAGAGCTGAAGAGCAACAAAAAACGTGTAATATTTACGTAAGCATACATATCATATCACAATTCTAGGTCTATTTGCCATTCGTTCTCTTCCCCAATTTCTTTCCGGTTATCAGGTTCGGAAACGCAAAAATAAACATTTCGGCAACACTTTCTACGACTTTCCGTGTGCGAGGAGAAGGAATAAGCAATCCCGCGGTTTCGGCGCCTCGTAAAAATTTAGTATCCCCGAGGTGCCTTCATACATTCCTCCAATATCCATCCACTCAACGTTTATGAAAAACAAAGTGTGTGTGTATAATCGGGAACGAAGCAGGCGTAATGGAGGGGCAGGAAGAGATTCGAATTGGCGCTTTTCGCCTGTGCAACTTGTCGAGGACACTTATCGGGCTGGCGTTCTCTTGTTCTCAATGGAAAACGAAGAAGCCTATTGCCTCGCCGAGGGCATTCTCCCCTTCAAAACTTGTGATTTATCACCTTCTAGGACTACCACGTCTCCTTGTTCGCGAGGACTAGTTTCTTTTTGTTTGTTTCTTCTTCTAATTCTACATGGCAACAAATCAGATGATCGTTATAGTTAACGAATCATCGAATGCAAGACATGATACACCATTCCGAGACAAATGATAAAATGAGAGACGATTGAAAGAAAAAAGAGATGCGTTCAGAAAGAAAAGTTTTGAAAATTACTCGAAAGAACTCTAAAAAATGGAGAAGATTCAGGAATTTCAAAAAAAAGGCTGGCGCGGCGACAGCGGAATTCATATTTCAAACTGGCGCCCAGTGTTTTTATCAGCAGAGCAGATCTGCATACTCATTTGGAGGACAAAGTGTTGCAAGAGAATGAGAAAACCTGTAGACAAGATGAAGTGTTAGTGAAAAAGAGAAGCCGTCGGAGATGAGTAGTGGCTAATAAACCTGTATTTACCACTCATCACTCCACTTCTTCCAGTTACACGATGAAAGCGTCAGAAGTTCTCTTGCATTTTTGTCCCGCCAATTGATAAAAAATATGGAGGTGCGAATGAGAATTTCCTTTGAAAATTGGAAAAGCGAAAAGCGAAAAAAGCGAAACGAACGATATGCTTTCGAACAAGCGAAAATTGGGACGGTATACTTAGGGACGGCAAAATGAGGGGGCGTGGCCATTCATTTCTTCTGCTCATGGCCATTCGGCACTTTAGGGATCCTGTAGCCTATCATGTACCACCTAAACCATTGAACTAAATATGCACGCATACGTATTCGACTCTCCTCTATCGACCTATCATCTCAGAACGACCTAAAAAGCCCTCGTTTTCGTAAACGGAGCGAAAAACGAAAATGAATTTCAGAAAAAAACCAGAATCAGGTCACTAGGTGTAGGCACGCCGAGTTTGAAAACGGTTATGGATATTCCTGACTATGCTGAACAACATTTTACCGTGGAGTTTCAAATCGTTGCATTCCCATGACCTGATTTTCTCACTTTAACTTCGGTGCCAATTTATGAAAAAATTACAGCGACGACCCCCTTTTCATATTTTGCGGTTAGCTTGCACAATCCCTCAAGAGCCCCAGAAAAAATTTTCAGACCTCTAGGGCACCGGGAAGTATTTTAATTACCAATTAAACCAGTCATCACTTCATGAAAAATCACGTTTTTTGGTGTTTTTGGGTCATTACAAGACAGGCACGCGGAATTTGACAAAGCAGTCGGATTCTCCACAAAATTTGCCACAAGAAAGCTAATTGGAAGAAAATGATCTGTGCATTCCCATGACCCCAAATTTTGAGTTTACTGAAAATTTTAGGCCTTTTTCAGCCGTTTTCGCTCCAAAAATCGAGAAATTTTCACGTTTTTTGTGCCCTAGATCTCACGTAAGTGAGAAAATCAAGCTTTTTCAAAGACCACGCCCCCTTTTCTCGGCAGAAAAACAGTAAAAATCAGAGGCCTTCGGGTGCCAATAACTTGAGATTGGCCGGAAATTTTCCGGAAAAAAATTAGGACGTGTCTTATACAATGGTTTAGAAGAGGTTCACATAGTTAGTTATTCAAAGTTTTGAGTTTTGTAAATCACGTTGCGGTCCCTAGGTATACTACTAAACGCTGATGGAAGGAGATTAAATCGAACATTTGCGTAAGCGGCGCTGAGTCTCTTCACTTTCAGTGCTTCCGACAAGTGACGAGCCGTCGACGATCATCATAAAACATAGCCGAAAATAATCGGAATTAGGCGAAAACGCGCACAGAAATTAAGATATCTAGACGAGAAAATGGGAGAAATTCACAGAATTTGGTGCGGCTTCAATGTTCGGCCGATTTGAAAACGAGATCGTAGCAAATTTTTAAAAGGCTGGTTGAGTTCTTAGCAAGAATGCAATACGCTGATATTTGCAAAAAAATGAGAGACGCCAAAATCAGAGGCAAAGTTATTTTCGAAAAGGAAACGAGAAAAAAAAAATGGGACCACCACAAAAGTTAAAGGGACACAGCATTTGCTGCGGCATGGGTCTCGCCGCGACGAGAACGTATTACTGTACTTCCTACAAAAATCGGAGGGAAACATGTTTTTCAAAACAGGAAAAAAGTGAACAGTTTCGGAAATTAAAATTGCATGCAACCGAACGTCATGATAGGGAATTTCTGAAAACTGAATATTCCCGCACTTATTCCTTTTTGTCAAGAGTCATAAATCTTGAAGAGCTCCCAGAAACAGTATTTTAGCTTTTCTTGTGAAACCGAAGAAGAGACCATCTGGTGAGGGATAATGACCAGCACTGATGATCAATCACTTGCATCACAGACAGTCGATGGCAAAATAAACACGGATGACAAGCTGCCGCGTATGTTTTTATCTTGTCGCCGAGTGCGCGGGCGCGCGCGCGGAATTCCTTCCAGATCGAACGGAATTCAATTTCTCGACTGGCTTCGAATTCTCCTAATCGGGAAGAGAGGACGATAATCAAAGTTCCAATTAAGGTTAGACGCGTATCCATAAAACAAAAAGAGAGAACCAACTACCTATTAAAAACGGGTTAATAGTCGCGCTTGTGATTTATTTATGGAAGAAGTATGTAAAAAGAAGGTGAATTGACGATGGAAACCGGGGAGAAAAAGTGTTTGGAGAGAAAGGAAGAGTTGTTCGGCCGAGGGTCGAACGGTGTCCTCCAGGAGCGGAACCGGCACTGCGGGAAGAGATCAAAAAAGAAAATGCGCTCTATGGAGTCAATGGCGAGCACAAAAAATCGGAACCTGGAGAGGGAAGGTGCATGAGATTCGGAGAGACGCAGACGATTTGGCGCGAGCCGTTCAGAGGGATGAGCTCGTGTTTGTGTACCGAATAAGGAGAGCAAGAGGGGGAGGTGTTTGCCTCTGCGAGCCGGTCTCCTCCGGTTCAGTGTTTGTGCACAGTGAATATGACAATGAGTCTGTGACTCCGGGACGCGAGTACTCTCTGATGTCAGAGAACTGTGCAGTCGCAGAACTCGAGAAACGGAGCTAGTTTGACGGTACTGCTGGGCACACGAACAAGTAGATGCTCGGGGTGGGAACTGTCCAGTTCGGAGGGGTGAAAACAACCAGAAGAAAACAAAACAAATGAAACGTCTGAACAAACAAGTTGAAAGGGGAGACGAAAGCAGTGGAATATTATGATACTGGGGCAGTAGTGAAGAAAAACTCGGTTGAATTCTCCACAATCAGGCGAACATTTTTGTCTATTTACCGTTTCGCCGTGCTATCAGTCACACTGACTCATCGTCTTTTTGTGCACTTGACGAGTCATTCCCAAACTTGAAACAGTGTAAATAAAGGAGAATATGGAGCAAGGACAGGAATATGTCCGAATAGAGAAGTTGGCAAAGTTAGATTACATTCGAGGGGCCAGGCAGCATTTTGATACGAAGTGACACTTGTCCATCTCGAAAAAGAAGGCTGTTCAAACATGAACTCTCGCGAGAGAATTCTGTTCCGCAAAACGGAAGATTGACCCGAAACCGGAGCGGTCATCCGATTATGTGGAACCTTTTTCGGAGAGACAACGACCCGACTGCCACCTGTCATTTGCCGGCAATTAGGCAGGAATCTCCCACGGAAAAAAGGAAGGGGAGGAGCCCCTGGCAACGTGCCCCGATTTCGCAACTCTTTCGAAAGGTGTCGTGTCGGAATGCGACTGCTTCTGCGCTTATTCATCTCCGCATCTCAATTACTTCGTCACTCTGTTTCGTTTCCTTCCGTCGCCGTCTTCGGATAATTACCAAGACACCAGGACAGTTTTGATCGATTTTGAAAACACAAAGTTTCCTCGAAAAAAGTGACGGAGGGAAAGGAAAGGGAGGAAGTGAAGCGTGTAGAACTGGGTCAGTCACACTATTTGTTCGCGATTACTATTTGAGGGAATCGAAGAGAGTCATGAAGTTCGTGGCGGTGATGTGGAAGAGTTACTGAAGAGCTCAAACAATAACTTTTTGAGAATGCTTCATTTGATCAAAGACAACGATGGATCAGATCTTCTTTCCGTACTTCTTGAACATCTCGTCGACATTCAGACAGTATCCATCGTCACAAACGGAGTCAGTAGAGCACTGAGATTGGCGCTGGCATCGGACACTTCCAGCAAAAGTCATGGAGACGAGAAGCAGAATGGAGAGGAAGACGAAGAGGACGTTCATCTTTGAACGGGAAGGCATTCGGAAATGTCTTTTATAGCTCCTGAGTTAACTATCACTTTGTTTTTTGAATAATGGAATCGAACTGTGATTCACTCCTATCTCGTGTGAGATGAACAGTACAATGATCAAAGATCTTCAGAAGTTCAGAGAAAAGAGTTTATTGTGAGTCAATAATATTAAGATCGATGAAATAAAACATGGAGTCGTCATAGATGAATTGGTACCACGATTGTTCAGAACAAGAGAATTGCACAGAAGAGGGCTAGGAATCATTATCACCTAGGGGAAGAGGCAAGTTATCGAGGACTTCAGCACTTGGCCGAATTCACTTTCAGGTTGTCAATCGCCAGCCACTTGAACCTTCTCCACTGGATGGCTCTGATGTATACTTTGAGAGTTCCTTTCGGAATCAGGAACATTTCTCCCTCCTTCCACTCGGTGTCCTTGTCAAACGGAGTTATCGTGTACGGACAGTAGAACGGCGTGTCGACACAGATCTGCAGGGTGATATCATTCGAACGACGGTAGATGTCCATGGACAACTGGAAGTCCTCGTCGACGGAAAGATCCGGAGACTCGAGGATGTAGTTGACGATCTTCGAATCCGCCGGACTATCAGTGCCCACATACAGAAAACCGCTTCCTTCTCTAACTCCGGTATGCGGATTTCCAACTCGTTGATTGCCTGTTTGCCACGGCGAAAGACTGAAGAAGCGGGTTGTGCCAGGATTGTTCCGGATCCACTCACCTCATGCTTTCATTGACGTAGTTCGTGTAGAAGCACATGCTATCATTGAAGTCGCAGTTCAACAATTTGCACACGGTTTGGGGTTCCTGCCGATCTTCGGCGTCTTCGAGAACATCAGAACCTTTCTCTTCTGTCAGCTCGGAGATCAGCTTTTCCACTGGAACTGTCAACTTCTTTCCTTTCCAGTGTCTTTCCCACTTACTCTCTGCTCTCCTCGGTGACAACCGAATTGGTCTCGACGGAACTGTCAGCGTGGCCGGGTCATCTTCCTTCTCCTCTTCCAACTCCTTTCCTTCTCCAGAAGGGTCAGTCTTCTCCTGTCTTTCTTCCGACTCGAAGAACGAGTCCACAGATGCCAACGGCTTCTCATCGACAGCATCTTCCGTCGTCTTCTCACCCCATTCACACATCTCCGCAGTGTATTCAATGTTGTCGTACACTATAACAGTTGGATCGACAATGTTCGACGCAACGACTTCCAACTCGAAAAACGTCGAGTTCGGATGCACGACCTCGATTGCAATAGATGAGCTAGAAGGGTTGTAGGCGATGGACTGGGTGCAGGATCGGGAGAGATGGTTCTGGGTGCAGACTCTCAGAAGCACGTCGTTCTGCCGACCAACGATCCAGTAATCGAACTTCAGGACTCCGTTGCCTTTCTGACATGTGATAGGGGTCGAGATGATGAACTCGTCCTCCGGATCGGTGCCCTAAAAACAAACATATACTTGTTTCCCAAATGCCATGTTATGTCTGTAGATAAGATTATTGAAAAGAGCTCAGTCGACTCAACAGCTGATTGGAAACCTTACCCGATGCTCAATGAAGAACGCAAAGTTGCCAGCTGGCTTCTGTTCCTCTGGTCTTGACGCCAATGTGGCAAAAGTACGATAATGATCTGCCGTGGGAAAGTTTCCGACGCTCAGAGGGCTGGAGATTGACTTGAATCGGCACCCGGAGTCCTTCTCAAAGTCGCACGACATGTTGTGCTCATCGAGGGTGACAGTGGAAAGACGGCGGATGCATGTGAGGAAGTCGGTGATGGAAGTGAGCTCGGAAGGACAGGAGAAGTCTCGGCGAGACTTGGAAGAGAGCAGTTGGAGAGGAGTTTCGGAACGGAAAGTGTTGGAAGACTGCTGGTGCACGTGGTTCTGGGGGACGGAGTCAGCACTGTCGATGAGAGTTGGGAAGGAAGGAGCGGGCGGAGGAGGGATGTAGCCGGGGTAGGGGGTGATCTGGAAAACTGGGACGATTCGATGGAAAGGAAAGTATCTCACGTCTCTGGCTTTCCCGTTCTCTGGAGCATTGATCATCTCCAGCTGATCGTTGCCTTCTGAATTGCTGACTGGAGGAGGAGGAGGCGGAGGAACGGGGCCGGTCTGATCCAGAGGGGCTCCGTTGGCAGGGATGTATTGGGGAGAAGAGGGGACGTTCATCGGGAGGCTGTTGGATTGAAACGAAGAAGCTGGCATCGGGGGCTGACAGGAGTCACCTGGACCTGAACAACTGGATGAAGCGACAAGGATTGAAGGGAGAACTCACTGGGTTGAAGTATCAGGAATACAAGAAGGAGTAGAGGACGAATCATCGGGGAGGTCACTGAAAAGGAATGAATAGTCTCGAGATAATCCAGAAACAATGGAGGGTTGATGAAGGAGAAACCGAAGCGAACAGGAGACACGCCTTCTCGGAATGAGGTGTCGGGACGGAAAAAAGGAACAGCAAATCCGTTTTGGTTACACGCTTCATCAGCACCGCCCGACATGGTGGGCCACAGTTATCAATGAGACGGAAACAAGAGCCGTATAGTGAATGCGAACGAGGAACAGAGCGAGTGTTGACCACGAAGCAGTTGTCGTTGTTTTGCGAAATCCGAAACCGACGTATTCTTCGTTCTCACAGATACGTGTCATATCAGCGACGGACCGAGTCGGGTGCAAACAAGGCGGGCGAAATCTGGGTTGGTCAAACAGTATGCTAATTCGTTTTTGGTGGAAAGTGGAAAGTTTTCGTGCTAAAGAGAACTTTTGATGTGGAAAGACTGTAGAGTGATGAAAAGATTGCAGATTCCAAGTCCCTCATCTAAAGACAGTTTTCGAGGCTGGAACGGGAACAAAAAGTATCGGGACACGAAAAGGAACAAGTCGAAGGAAACGTCCCGGACGGACACTGCTAATTGTGAGGAGAAGACAAAACTGTGCGCCGGACGATGCTTCGGAGGGGCAGGAGATATAGGACAAGCGGGTGCCGTGCCGGATAAGCCGATAATCTGCGCTTTCTTTTCTTCACAGAAAGTCGAAACTGTTCACCTCTCGCTCGGCCGGCTATTCAAGGGTGAAGCGGGCCGACGGATCCGTTTGGCAGATGACTTTCCCCGCATTCCACACTTTCTGACCTTGTAGTGGAAAGCGAGTTCCGGCAAATAGATTTATTCACATACGCAAGTTTACATGGGTAATTGGCAAGAAAATACAGTTATTATTATGGTTTTGGAATGGCTGTGCTGGACTGGGCAGCTGCTTTCTTGGCTTTCAGACGAGCGATCTGGAAGACTATTCTTTCAGTTCTGCAGTTTCCGATTGGTCTCACCTCTTCCTTGACTCTGGCATTCTTGGCCTCCTGCTCGGCCACGTCTACAGCCAACTGTCCTCCATCCGACTGTCCCTTCTCGATCGTCTCGATGGCCTTCTTCAGAATGACCGCTCGAGAAGCCTGGACCCTCTCGCCGCCCGCATCAGGGACAACTTCTCGCAGACTCGTGTACATGTCCTTTATGTTGTCCCGTCGCCGTCTTTCCAATGCGTTGTGCTGCTCTCTCGCGTGCCGCTTCGGATCGTACGGCCCTCCAGGCACCGAACTTCCTCCCACGGCCTCATCTTCCAAATCGCTCATGTCAGACATCTGAAAAGACGGTTTGCCCTAGAAACTGAGTACATCTGAGAAATGAATAAGGTAACATGATCCTTTCAATGATCTATTAAACGGCTTCTACAATTGTATATTTTCATTGACTTGAGAGTCGAAAGGTTTCACAAAAGAGATCAGGCGAAAAGAAAAGATCGGTACAAGAGAACATAGACAAGTATGACAATCGATGATTAGACCAGGATAAATAGTTTAGAAAACAATAGAAACAGAATAAGCAGATAGGAAAGTGAGTATGATGCAGGGTGTCATCCCCTATTAGTTCGAGTCCTCCTCAGCAGCATCTTCTTGCGCTTGCAGGATCTCCAAGTTGACTACTCTGTTGTACAGCTCCGGCGGAATGTGATTAGGCGTGTGGGCAATGAGAACAAAGACGAAGAGTTCAACGGCGTAGTGGTAGTCCATAGCATAGTGGGCGAAATAGAGCTGGAGAATCAAAACGAAGCAGGTGACATTGTAAGTGAATTTGCGAGTCAATTTAATATCGCGGTGGACCAGTCCAAAGTTGAACAGGACTGTGAAAATAGAATAAACTTGTGGTCCGAGGAGATAGTTCAGAGTGAAGATGTAGGTGCTCATGAACGTCCGCATCAGCATTGGAATGAGGGAGGTAAACAAGCACGTGACGAGGTGGAGCCGATGCATGAAGAGGAACGAGAAGTACATCAGCAGGAATCCGTAGTTGTGTGCTACGAGTGTTAGAATTGTGGAAACTCCGGCAAGCACGTTCATTTCGAAATCACCGAAATTAATGTAACTGTCCAAAGTCCTGAAAAAAAACTATGACTGAAAAGAATGTTGCGCTCCACTGACATGCGCCAATGTTTCAAGAAAAATTGTTCCAAAGCGGACGCGATCGCGAAATGTATAGTGAACATGGATGCTCCAAGAACCAAGCCCGGTTTTGGAATTCCAGATGGATGGAACGAGTGGTACAGCGTGGCCAAGATGAGAAAGACATTCAATTCGAGCTGTCTTTTGCAACGGAGAGATCTCTTGTCGCCTTCCACGAGTAGTAAGTAGGTCGCAGTGAGGAGCATTCCGAGGAAGACGTAGTGAGTATCTTGGATGACAGCCTGAATGAAATGTAGAGAGAGAATATCCTGTTTCTAGGCTTACGCTGACAAATCGATATCCGTACTTCCACAACGGCGAGCGTGTTTCGATAACCACATCGCAGGTAGAATCGGATTCGAGAAGAAGACGAACATCTTCGTACAACTTCACGTTGTACACTCCAAACACGAACTGCGTCTCATTGGTGAACTTGTCCTTTCTTCTGATATGCTTCTTTTCTCGAGCAATCGTGGCAGAATTTACTGTAAGCAAGAAAAATCATTTGTGCAGGACGCGGAGATCGGCTTACAGCAGCTTCCGCTGATCGTGATGCTGATGGGCTCTTCGCGTTCCAGTTTCACCTCGAGCCATTGTTGCTTGTTCATCGTGAACGCGTATCTTCCGCCTGTCTGGATCGCAATTCCATTCGGCACGTAATCATTATTCCACCCAACAGGCAGTTTTTCGGCTTTCTGCAACTCGTAGTCAGCATAGAACTTCCTGGCGATTTCACTTCCGGTCACATTGTTGAAATGTTTTCCATACTCGACGAACAAATCAGCGACATGACTGATGAAGGAACTGCACACGAGCATCTCTCGGTCCCAAAGGCCAGCGTCGGGAACTCCACTGATACTCCAAGAGGGCACGTGAACCGCTCGTCGCACTTTAGTTCCGTCCACTTGTGCGTCCGTGCTCCTCAATCCGCCGCTAAATGTGACGAGTCCGATTCGTTCATCCGTTCTGCTGTGCCATAGTCTTTTCATATGAAAGTAGAAAAATTTGATGTTTTCATCAATCAGAATTGTCGGCTTCATAAGTTGGGAGCTTTCGAAAACGATCATGTTGGTCAATTTTCGCAGATGTGAGACCGAATTCATCGAGAGAAGCGAGTGAGCGATGGTTCCTCCGTACGAGTTTCCGATAACGAGAAACCTCTTGTTCGGATGCTTCATCTCCAGAAACTCCATCGCTTTCATCATGAACTTGAACTGGTTCGCAAAGTGAAAGCCGTTGACGGGCAGGTACTCCTCGGTCTCAAGCACGTACCAGATGAATCGGAAGTTTTCGTCTACGGTGCGATCCCTGACTAGTGTGGCAAGATGCTGCTGAGCCATCGCCAGACCCTGGTCTCCAGGAATATAGACCACGATGATCTCATCCTTCTTTGGATCCTCGTTTTCCAGAACTTCACTGTCATACAGTCTGTATCTTAGGAGCCGGTACAAAAAAGTTCTGTCTTGGAGGTTCCTTCCAGGTCTGAAGTGGACATTCTGGAATCAATGATTATCGGCACCGCCATCAGTTGCTCTACTTACGTCTGCTTTGAAATCATCGATGGGTTTGCATGGTTCGCACGACTCTTCCTCCCAAAGGAACACTCCGAACGACACCGCAACGATGATTAACCAGATAAAGGTCAAGACGCTGACGGCGGTTCGTGACATTGTCACCCAATTCCCCACAGTTAGCCGTCCCCATGATTCCGTCAAATTTGGCTCGTTGGGCCGCGGCCCATATTCTCTATAACACACCGGTGGTGCGGCGACGGGCATCGGAGCTGTAAAAAGATTATTGATGATTCAACGATGAACGGAAATTGAAGAAGAAAGAAAACAAACAAAGGGAACTCAGTCGTTGCTTTCCCGCAAAGAAATTCGAAAAAAACGCGGCTGGGAATAGGTCAAAACGGAAGATTTCCCACTGCCATCAGCAGATCAAATCATAGTTTTCACTCACCGTCCGAAGTCTCATTTTGGAACCCTCCAGTTGATCTCCGCATGTTTCTTTTTCAGTGAAAACCCGACTTTTAGCATTTCGGTAGTGCATTTTGCGAGACAACCAGTTGTAATGTCCGCATTTTTGAGTTTCTAGCTGCAATGAGATGAAAATAGAAACAAGGCTGTTTTAGGGAGATATTCAACACATTGATGGAGTGGTTCATATCACTTTACACGAAATTTTACCGTTGAAAAAAATTTATGGCACCGATAACCAATGTAAAAGGCACCGAGTCCGTATTTAGAGACCGAAAAATATAATTAGCACATGAAGACACCGTGATACTCAAATAATGAACCAGTAATATGAAAAATTAGACTAGAATCACAATCTAGAAAATACAAAACAAGTAATACATAGAATATATCAGTTCTTCCTTTGTCTGAGGCCGTATGTGTTCTGCGGCGACTTCTGTTTTCCGGCGTGTTGGACATTCTTCTGATTTCCACGTGGTTGGTTTGGTGAAGCTTTCGAAATATCCGAAATTCCCTCCGCTCTTTTCTTACTGTAGTCGACGTGTCTGGCTGCAGAGAAGACGAGAAGAGCATGTCCGGAGAAGAGTTCCCACGGCGAAGACAAAAGGTAGATCAGTGTAGGGGTGAGTCCGAAGATGAGCATTTTCATCGTCACTTGAGCCACATTTCTATGGGACATCATGCCCCAGAGGTAGATACAAGCAGCATAGAAAGCAGGCTGATACTGGAGTTCATAGATGGCCGTGTTGTCGATCGAGAAGAGGGGGAACGAAGCGATTTTGAGGAAGTGAGGGACGAGGGCAGGGATGCAAAGCAGAACGGATGTCGGATGGTGGCGCTGGAAAACATTAGTTGAGTGATTGAAAGTTGACAGGAACTCACGTAGGCAAGAATTATAAGCAGAATGATGGATCCCTCATTAGTTGCTACAATCGTCAGAGCTCCGCAGACCAGAAAGAGCCCGTTTATGAGCTTATCGTCTTTCAGCGCCTTGTGTCCGGCTTGAACAAACGGGACACGAGCGATGAGAAGGTCTCCGATTAGGAAGCAGAAGACCCGGAAGCCGAGTGCCAGGAAGTAGCCAACTGCCATTGGGATGGTCAGAGTGTCCGATGTGGTTGTGGAGCCGTAGAAGACGCAGAGGATCGCCATGATGTTGCTGAGCACTGTGACACTAGTGCGACGGAACGAATTCTCGCGAACGAGAGCTCCGAAGAAAGTGGAGAAGATGATGAATGTACCGCCGACATCCAAGAGATTTGAAAAGATCAGCTGAAACAATATCACAGTTACTCATGAGAGCTAGAAAACAAGAAACGCACTTCGTTGATACGCCAGAAGTTAACTTTCGTGGTTCCTGACAGCTGCACGTCGATCTTGCACGGAGGTGTAACATCGAGCAAGAGACGGACCTTATCCTTCTCGCTGACTCGGTAGACCCATGTCTCAATCGCTCCATTCGTGGCGTTTTTGAAATGCATCATGGCTTCATCATGACGGACCGTAGTCAGAGTGTTTACTGCAAGGGGCAAGATGTCAGTGGGTTTCCATGGAAACGGGGAAGATTTGCAGACTTTGGGGATGGATAAACAAATGAGCGGGTCACTTGTTTCGATGTTTTCTCACTCACCACACGATCCGTTCACTTTCACCACTACCACTTCGAACTTTTCGGGTTTGACAAGCAACGTGAACTGCTTGGTCGCCACCTCCATTCCCTTGTGTTTCTCTCCGACTTTGACCTCTTTCCAGGGTACATCTGCCACATGACGCGTCAGATTGGCTCTTTTCACGTTCGTCTCAGTGACGTCGTTGTAGAACTGCTTCACAATGGCTCGGCCGGTCATGTTGTTCAAGTTTTCGCCGTATGCCCAGAGGACACGGGAAACATGACGAACGAATTCGTTGCACCAGAGGATCGCCTGATGGTCAGCTCCAAGATCAGAGACGCCGTCGATGGCCCAGAGAGGACGGTTAGTGACCTAGAAAAATGTTTGATTTCATGAACAGTCAATTCTTCGTAACACTTACATTAGGCAAGACAGACCACTCGTCTGGAATCTGATAATCTCTAATTCCGCCTGAATATGCGACGACTCCAACATGCTTCAGCTCGTTTGCTTGTAATTCATTCCACTGATTTACAAGAAAGAGACTCAATCGCATTGAGAGCCAGTCCACAAGGATTGCTGCAAGAAGAAGTTGAGGATCTGAATTTTCTTCGAATTCAGCTTACGTTGTTTATTGATGGGGGCTCCCTTCAGAATCACCAGCTCGATGTCGTTTCTGTAGTCCTGATGGATAGTTGTCAACAGCGCGACCATTCCTCCGTACGAGTGTCCCACCAGAACAATCTTCCGTTTCACGCGCATCATCGTCTGAATCTTCCGGATCGCATGCATCACGTAGTCCAGCTGTCGATTCACAATGTGTCCGTTCATGAACGTCATCTCCTCGTCGAAATCGACTGCAAAAAAGCGGAACGAGAACGGCGGTCGGCGGCTTTCCGTCTTGTTCTGCATGACAGAAGCCAGCGAACGCACTTGTTTCGACGATCCCTGGCTCCCCGGAATGAAGAGCACGGGGATCTGACCGGGCTCGATGTGGCTCTTGTTATGCCAGCGGCTTCCTTCGTTGTAGACCACCAGAGAGTACTTGTCGGATGATCCGTAAGCCATAGGAATTTCCTGGAACAAGTGCGTGTCGAAGAGAACAATCCAATTTGACCAATATTGAGTCACTCATAAATTAATAATAGAAACTCCATCATTTTTCTTTTTTTGCATATTCTCTGTTGCATACTCATGTGTCGAAGATGCCAGGAATATGGATTACACTCAAATACCGCAAACGAAAAAAAAGTCAATATGCTCACCATAAACTGCAATTTTCTGTACATATACGTCATCGCACACGAGTTCGTCTGATGCACTGTGGTGTAGAGGAGTGCCCCGAATCCGAGGATCACACAACAAATCACGACGATCGTGCCGAGAGTGAGCACTTCGCTGATCTCGCAACATTCTTTCCGCTTTCGGACTTCCGCCCTACCCGTGCACATTGCGGACTAGAATCTGCAAAAATAACGGGCGGTTAGCAGAGAAAACAATCAGAAAAAGCTCCAGATATGATTAGTGAATAACGCAAAGCATATGAACAAAATCCCGGAAGAAAACAGAGCGAGAGAGTGTGAAAAATGTACGACAACATGTTTCATTCTACAGATTTTTGTTAGAAATGTCGCTTGACAAACAACTTTCTGTCGGAAAAGAGCACATTTACAATGACAACAGCTCAGAGAATAGAGAGAGGGCGGGGAAGGCTGAGAGGGTGAAGGCTGGTGGACACGTTAGGCTCTGGTCCTGGGACCAATTTGGGGAACCACTAATAAGTAGGCTATTAGCGGGAAACGAGAATAAACATGAAATCTAGACTGACGAAGAACCAGAAAACTATTTAGATAAAGTAGAAGCATGAGAGTGGACTATACTCTTTTGATGTCGGTTTACATGAACTTGGTATTATAGAGAAACGCGATGATCTGCGATGAAGTTGTTTTTAGTGAACTCCTCGAGTTGCCATTCATTATGTTCCTCGTTGTTGTAGTAACTGGAAAGATGATTGGTCACAACAGGAACGGATATACAAAGTCTTACCTGTCGATGATCGAGAAGGCCTTGACGTGGATGTTCATAAGCTGGCTTTCGGTCAGAAATTCCAATTTACGCAAGCATCCGAGTTCATCGAGTTTTTCTGCGACTGGGTTCGTCGAATCTTGCGAGAGAAGAAAGTTCTGACCGTAGTGAAGCAGACAGTCGAGTGCTTCCAGAATCTGGAAAAGATAAATGTTTGTTGCGATCGAGTGATTGGCTAACCATGAAAACGAGATTAGCATCCATGCAAGTGAGAAGGTCTATGAAGGAACCGAGCATTCCTGAGTCGATCATGAAGTTCAAGTGACTCGGCTCTTTAGAAGCACAGCATTGGCACACGACATAGGCGGCCTCTTTGCGGGAGCGGTACTCGGCCGATTCCATCACTCGGAACACTTCTTTCATAATGCCAGATGCGATTATTTGCTGAAATTCCATTTTCACAAAATATTTGAATGTATAATACTCACGTCTACATTATGGGATCCTTCGGCGCAAATGTTGGCGATGAGGAAGCATATATCCGGTGAGAGGTAACTGACGTTCACAAATCCCCTCAACTTCTCTAGTAATCCGGCGTCGATCATGTCTTGAGTGAAGTACGCTGTGGTCTGGATGATGGTGTTGATGGCCCATTTATGAGTTGGTCGGAGAACTCCGGTGTCGTTGAACAGATGTACTACCAGCATCTGACATAACTCATACTCTTTCATGTACGGATTGATAGGCTCCCAGTCGGACAAGAACACGCAACAGTTTGCAGCGTCATTCTGGATCATCGTATCTTGAGACCGTACTCCGCTGGCGACAATTTCAAGCAATGGGAGGATCTCCTCGACATGTGGACTGTACTGATCCAGCTTATCGCAGAAGACGGACACAATGTACATGATTGATCGGTTCATGTGTTCACTGAGATTTGCCGCGGCTAATGCAAGCAACTCGGGGACGAGTGCGTAGTCCAGTGCCAAATTTCGATAGGTGACGCCGACGACAAGGAAACAGCTTAACGCCTGCAGAGCATCGCAAACGACAGTCTCGTTTTTTTGATGTGTAGAGATGATGCTGACGATAGACTCAATGCAAATCTGGTCTGATTGGGCTTGACTTGATTTGGTCTGATCCGAGTGCGTCAGATCCGCCAATTTTAATTCATTCAATTCCGCGATTTTTCCGAGCAAATGTGCAATGAGCTTGCAAGTCACCGGAGTGGGCGAGCTAAAATCTCTTCGAAACGTTGTTAGACGAATAGTTTATGTCTCCTACCGATTGCAATATATTTCTGCGAGTTTATTGATGATTTCTATTTTGGCGAGGAAGGGTGTTGTCCACACTGTATCTGTGACGTATTCGAGCACCTTCAGCGCTGCGGCGTGACTGATGTCTGCATTCATGCTTTGCAGTCCTTCCACAACTCCTTTCACCACTTCCGTCATTTCCAAATCTGACATTTCGTTCTCTACTGTAATACGCCGACTCCTCTCGATCTGCTCGTCTCTCTTGACTTTTCTGATATGAACTTGATCGTCTCTCCGCTTTTTGCGCAAATGCTCTGGTTTTCGGCCTGACAAAATATATTTCTGATAAAAAATAATAAAGCACAGAGTTACCGTTTGTTTTGTACATGTGTGAACGATCGTGATAAGAGCTGCTTTCCTCTTCCATTTTTGCCTAAATTAAATAAATTTGTGTGAATATGGTTTTTGGAATTCAATTCGAAAAATCGAAATTCAATGTGAATGTTGAATATTTGGTGACGAGTGTTTGATCTCGAGTGAAACGGAAACAAGATGAGACAAAAACAAGTTTACGAAAAACACGAAAGGAAACATGAGCAGAAGACCGACGACGCTTTTAATATGATTTGGAATAGGAACAAATAGAGTTTTTTCGTACTTTAAGCTTTCGAAAGTCACATTATATTTTTAGGTAAAAAAGTTACCAAGAAAAAAACATGTTCTCGGACAATCCTTGATGTGAGAATTGGCGTGCCGGGAAGTTGCAAAAACATGTGCGGCAGTTGCGTGTGGATTTACGAAGCCCCGCCCACTGTTACTTTTGGTATTTTGAAAAAAAACAGAATTCTGAATTTAATTTTCTTCCAAGTGTTCAGATAAATATTTAATTGGAGTAAATATTTTAAAGATTCATTTTATGTTATCAGTGCAAACACATTTCAATTAAAAAAAAAAGAGTCCCACTTCACGACAATCAAATTATTTTTCTTCAAATGTTTCTGAAAGTTCTGGTTCTTCTTCGATCGGTGTCAATTTACAGTACTCGACTCTTCCACGACCTCTACAGCCGTACCAAACTCGTCGCAGCCAGCGAGAATGAGTTACGGCTCTCTCGTAGATCCGTCGTTTGAGCTTCTCGATCCGTGTCCGGATATCCATGCTTTGTTCATCCAATTCGATAAAAGGTTAGAGGAGAAATTTCATCAATTTGCAAGTAAATATACTGCAGGTTCTTCGGCGGAGCTTTGGCGTGCTGCGAAGTGAAATGGAGCCCGCGGATGTACTCGTGAGTGAGGGGAATCGTTGGTAGGCGCTGCGCCGTTGCCAGACAACCTGGACGGATGTGACGCTGAGCACGCCACTCAATGAATGTATTCTCCCCTTGACGTATATTATATTATTCAGATGTGCCGGCATTTGTTCGTATGAAATTCGCGGAGGACGTGGTGGACTCTGTTCGATCCGACTCAGCAAGCCTCTGTTGAGCCTCAGACCCAGAAAGGATCTGGTAGAAACACTACTGGTACCGAAATGTCAACTTCTCAAGAAAAAAAAATTTTGTTACAGCATGAAATGATCCACGCATTTTTGTTTGTCAAAGAACGGAACCGTGATCGCGACGGACACGGCCCTCAGTTCCAGGCGCATATGCATAGAATCAACCAGTCAGGCGGTACCAGTATCTCGATCTATCACAGTTTTCACGATGAAGTACGTCTTTACAAACAACACTGGTGGAGATGTACTGGCCCGTGCAAAGACAAACGTCCGTTCTTCGGATACGTGAAGAGATCCTCGAACAGAGCACCTGGACCAAATGACAAGTGGTGGAAGCAACATCAAAGCTCTTGTGGAGGTAGTTTTTAAAAAGTTCATATGAATGAACCGTTTTCATTATTCCAGGAAAGTTTGATAAAGTTAAAGAACCCGAAGGATATGGACAGAAGAAAACGAAAAAGACCACTGCAGTGGGGGTCGGAAAGTCTGCCAAGAAACAAGTAACTCCTCCACAGAAGACTCTCGATGACTTTTTCAAAAAACCGGGAGTGTCTCCAAAGAAATCACCGAAGAAATCTTCACCTCCTTCTATAAACGTGTTCGGAGGAGGTGGGCAGAAGTTGGGAGGAACTGCCACGTCATCAACACTGCTCAACAAGTTCCCCTCAGTTACATCCGGACCCGGACATGGACCTGGAACTACAGGAAACTGTCATTCAAGTCGGTTGCTATTCCCTCCTGTCTCATCACAGCCACGTGTTCCTCAACCCGATATCGAAGTGATCACTTTGGACGAAGATGATTCAGAAGACTTCTTTGTCGACGCTGATGATGCTATGGAGATATCGTTTGTCGTCTCGAGCAGCCTCGTCATGTGCCCTTCTTGCAACGAGGAAATAGAGGAAAAGTTCATACACGGGCATCTCGACATCTGTCTCGCATGATTACTCACATTTTGTACAATAGATTACTAGACTAGACTCGCATATTTACCACATTTTACCGGTTTCGAGACCTTTTTGCTCATGTAAAACTGCTTTACGGTCCAACTGTTCGCTGTCATAAATGGTGCAAACTGCTTTGATTAATTTCAGGTGTTTTTATTTATTTAAAAGTTTATTTTATTTCGTGAAAAGGAAAAGAAAGATGCTGTACAGGCTGACGTAAAGGGCAAGAGCTCGTGCACTTGTGTCTATGATCGGGGGAATCGGAAGTTGTGGGAAGGAGGCGATGAGGAGATATAAATATTATGAGAAATACCCAGAAATAAATGGAAAAGAATCTAAATTTGCTGATTTCATAAGATTCCCAACTTCTTCAGTTCCTCCCGCTGCCTCTCCAATTCCGCGTCGTTCGCCATCAGCCGATCTCGCTTCTCCCGAGTCAGTGTGCCGTATCTGAATGATAACAGTTCAGCTATCAATCCAACACAAGAACCCACTTCTCATTATCTGTGCTCACTGGTTTCGCAATTGGAGCAGGAGCTGTGATGCTGTTCGACCTGGAAGGCGTCGGAATGCCCGAGTGATGAGCCGTCGGTGGGGAGGACACGTCGCGCGTCTTGCGCAACTGGCCCTTCTTCTCCTGGTATAACCGACTCCAGACGTTGTCATTCTGGAATCAAAGCAGTTCGTCAGCCACTGTAACCCACTGGTACCTTGTCTGCACTGTGACTTCTCTGCGTCACACTCTTCGGCAGCGCTGGCAGCTTCCTCTCCACCACTGGAGTCTTGATGCTGTCAGCTCTCTTCGGGATTCTCGAGATGCGTGCTTCCGTGATCTCCGGTCCCTTCGGAGACACTTCTTCCACTTCTGCCTTCACTTCTTCTACCGTCTCCACAACTTCTTTCACCTCCGCCTGCACTGGAGACGGTGTCTTCGTCTGTGTCTCCATCTCCTTCCTCACTGGAATCGAACTGATCGGAGGTGGAGTCGGCACCTTTGCCTGCTCCGTCTGAGTCGGTTTGTTATCCGACGGCTGCTTCCTAGTTTGAGTCGAGTCTTCCACCTGTACTGTCTTCTGCGGACTCGTCGCCCTGTTCACCTTCGGAGACGGAGGTGGTCTGTGCATCGGAGACGGCGACTGAAACACTCTCTGTCATTCGATTTCTCTCACCGAACTTACCCTTGACACCATCTTCCGCGGCTTCGGCGGCAGTTCCGTGCACTGCTCCAGCTTCCTTGCAGGTGGTGGGGTGGGAGACTTGACCTTATCGAAAATGATGTCGGTGATCTCGATGCGTTCGCTCAACGTCTTCTGTGTGCCATCACTGGCGGTGCTCTCCCGACAGTCGGACACTCCGTCACTACCGTAGTCACTGCTCTCCATCCGACTGTTATCTGCACCGACCGAACTGTCGTCTGCGATGGTAGAGTCCGGCTCAATGATCTCGGTCTTCTTGACGGGAAGCGCATGTTTCTGCTTGGAATCCGCAGAGGTGCATCTCTGGGGAGTGGTGGCTGCCGAAGGCGTCGACATGTTTCCAAGCGGGTTGAAGTGCACGTGGGTCAGAGTGTTACTGCGGAACAACGGGTGGTATCTCATTTCCTTTTCTGAAAACCGCGACTGATAAGAGAAAGTGATAGTGAAGGAGCTACCTTCGTCAGTATCACTAGTAGACGCAGTGTCCGATAACTTCCTCTCGAGCTCCAGCTTCACCTGAACAGAAAAATGATATCAGTAGTGACACTCTGATTACCTTGTACGGGGAAGAGTAGCTGAGCAAGGTGACAGCGTCTTCGTAGACCATGTTCTCGAAGTTGATGGTCAACGACTTGATCTTGTCGCCGACTAGAATGTTGCCGCACTGCTCTGCGATGCCCTTCGAAATAATCTCCTTCACAAAGATCCCCTCGTTCATGTTGCCCTGGATGTTGAACCCGAGTCCTCCGATGTCTTCGCCGCGCAGTTGCACCCCGACCTTTCCCTCGACTTCGTTCAGGAACTCCATTGAGTAGGCCTTCTGCGTGCCGGCGTCCTCCATTTTCCGTTTCAGCTTGAACGAGTCAATCATCGTCATCTTGTCCTTGTTAACGGACTTCGGAGCATCGCATCCCTTGTCTTCTACGTCACACGCATCATTGGCATATGCCGACTTCTCGTCTGTTTCTGGGATTCTGCCTGGAAGGGATTCAGAATAAACACGTGCTTCTTCCGGACAACTCACTTGCTCTTCTGAACCAAACATAGAGAATCATGGCAAATGCAGCGGAGATCAGGAACGCGGCAGCGACGGAGCCGAAGATGACACCGAAGAGCTGACCACGACTGAGACATGTCTCGTCGGCAGAAACGATCGGGAGCAGGAGAAGGATGAGGAGCAGTGGAGGAGGTGGACCACCCATGTTGTGGAATGTCTGAGGGAGAAAAGTGTTGAGGAGGGTCGAAACGAAAGAAGGGAGAGAAACGATTGACGGGGGTTGCGGTTCGGCGGTTTCTTTCGACGACTTTCGAGATATTATCTGCGCTAAATCTGAGAAGTAAGTGAGGGAAAAAGAGGCTATTGGAAGAGGAAAATAGGTGAGCGATGGGGACAATAATCTATTTGACAGGAAACATTTTAAGATAATGTTGATATGGTCGGGGACGGTTGCTGGATCACCTTATCAGTAGAAATGAGATTTTGAATTCAGATGTGAAGTCGAATTCGAATTCCAATCCTACCCGAAATCAAATTGCGCTAAGATCGCGCAACATTTCAAGAAGTGAAAGTTTCGGAGAGGTGATTGATAAACAACCGTTTATCACAATCACATAGGTCATCGCGTCCTGATAGAGAGTGCTCCTTAAATACAACTCATATACGTAGTTTCCTTCGATTCTAGCCAGAAGTTATGTCTGTGTAGCCAGAGAAAGAGCCCTTCCAGAAAAGTAAAGTTTATGATGAAACCAGGTCATAATGTGGTGTGAGAGCCTAGCACTCTTACTACACTACAACGGGCAAAGTACGCACCAAGTGAGTAATCAGTGAACGGAGCTTCAGAGCGTTGGAGCTTATCACTGATAAGAGAATAGTGGAACAAGTGTTCAAATCAAAACTAGCTGGGCAAAGTACGTTTCGGCAAATGGAATACTAGCAGAGAACGGACACTATAGATAATTGAGTGATCCGGATGTCGGACCACTTTCTTTTCTTTTTCGAACTGTACTAAACGGAGAAGATATGTTCATGCAAATGAAAAGATATTCGAAGAGTAGGGGGACGACCTTGAGTGCGGAAAGCAGGCGGTGAAGGGGGAGACAGTGATAAATATTCGGAGAGGTGTTCCGATCAAAATGGACAGGACAAGAGACACGGAAGCTGCTGATTTACGAGGTTGCAGGCTAGCTTGGGAAATCTGATTTTAACACTGATACGACTGATAAACAGTTTGTTCGAGTGGGATCCCAAAGGGGGCCTTCTGATGCTCTGGGGGAGTGAAGCCGAATGAATCTGAT
>LR539397.1:724075-777171 GCA_900536315.3 Caenorhabditis becei | reverse complement strand
AATAAGTTGCAGGAAAACTTTAACACAGCGAAGCTCAAAGAGGATCATGACCTGTTGGATTATGTAGACCAGAACAATCGATAGAGCATGGTTGAGAAAGTTTCGAATCGGGAACAAGCCAATGGGTAAGGAGAAATGTATCAACGAAGCGTGATGAATGCGCGTCGGGATCCCGCCGAGACGGAGAAACAGAAAGAGATCGGTCGCGCGGCTGGACGCAATAATCCTATTACACAATCGACCATACATGTTCCAATTTCCCAGATACCTACTTTCCATTGTCCTGAAGCAGAAGCTTGAATTACACTGAGTAACAAGGTGATTGGGACCTTCTGCTTCTGAATACTCTGGCAGTATTAGGGAGTGGAGGGGAATTATGACAGATCACCTATCTCTTAAAATGTCACAACCATGAAAGTATCCATCCAGGTTCAGTTGAATTTGGAGCAACTAACATCGAAAAGAAGCTCAGAACAAGGTTATCAGCTATCAGCACTGATAAATCATTATAGCTAAAGGTGTGATGATCAAGACAGTTTCGAGAAGATAGAAAAAAGGTTGGAAAGTGTCAACAGACTTGACGAATCTGTCCATCATCCAACATAATCATAAGAAACGAAAAAAGTGACGGAGAAGGGTGGGTCTGCGAGGGCGACGTCGGAGAAACTTGTTGGAAGAAACAAAACATTGGCGGGCAGATGGACAAACGTTCTGATAAACTGATATCTTATGATAATCTCCGAATGCAATGCCAAACGCATCGTTTCCACTCCAAAACTCGTCTTTTTTTTCATTTTTCCTATCAACAAAAACTATTTATACGGATCATTTGCACTTTTCTTGTGAATGCAGATCGGATGACGACGAGTACATTACGATTGGATATGGAAATCATGATGATGGGATGGAGATGAAGAGCGTTTACGAGCGGATGATGAGTGGATTCATTGATACCAGTATCTGGGCAAAACATGAATGAATCGGGACGTGGCAAATGAAATGTTTATTCAAAACAGTTATTTTCTCATGACAGTCAAAAGTAATGGAAAGTTTGAGACCGTTCCGGACAGTTTCTCTTTCCATCGTTTTCGATGCAGTTCTCAGACCAATTCGTTGAACTTTTCCTCTTTGCAGGCTTATCAGTGATATGTATGATACACACGTAAAAAGATAAAGAGTTGACGAAAAAAACTTGTCTGCGCAAAAAGAAGAACGGAAAGTGATGGATAGGTGGCAGATGTGTTGCCACGAATCTGAACTTTGGAAAGGCTTGTGACTTGCAGTGCGAACACCCGTGCACATAACTTTCCGTCGGCCAAAAAGTGATGGGTGGGTTGCGGGACGGCGGGATTTTGCTGTGTTAACATATCTCTGCGCCTCTTCGAATCACGTGTCATCTACCACGGAGCTCCGTATGATTTCAAGTGCTCACACGGTAGAACGAGCAGCCGGAGCAGGAAGAGTCGAATAGTGTGGCATCATTTGTGCGAGGGCAGAAGGAACTGTGAGCATTCGTCAGTTTCAGTTCCAAAACGGTATCATTGAACGAGAAGTTGATCTGTGAACGGATGGTGGGCACCAATTCTTTGTACTAGTTCTGCTCCAGCGGAGGCAGCAGAAAGTCTCTTTTTATTTTGCCAAAAGCACAATCGAAGTCAATCGGAATCGTATTTCTAGAACAGATTTTTAGATATTTTAAGAATATTCAATATCCTAGGATATATCCTGCGAAGTTTGAGCAATTTCCATCTTTTCAGATCTGCAAGATTAAAGGCGCAGGGACTTTCTCGGGTCGATGGTCTCGCAACGAGGCGCGGCGTTACTGTAGACCGCGCGCCATTCTGGTTTTTATTTTCGAAAATACATTTTTGAATTCAGATTTTTCAATGTTTTGGATTTGTTCTCCGATTGTTCAAAATTCGGTTTTTCCAGAATTTTGAAAGTTGACAGACATGGCCTCCAACAAACGAGAGGTTTTCGAATATGGTGGTATCCGAACCTACTTCTTCCCAAATTTGGCGCTTTACGCGGCCAATAACGTCGAGGCTCTCGAACAAAACTACAAGAATGTAGGCTTTTTGCATTGATGTTCTAAATCATTAATCGTCTTCAGGCAAACAAGTTTGCTGCTTTTGTTTTCGGATGCACTGATGAGGTTCCGACTGTGAACGATGTTTGCGAGGTCATTTGCCCAAACCGCAATGATGCTGAAGCACTCGGTATCGCCATGGACGTGTGTCTCGTTCTCGGAACAGTTTACGTTAGCCAATTTGATTGAAGCCGTTCATAATGTGGCTGATTCAGAAAACTCCGTTTGCTGAATTCACGAATGCCTTCAACAAGTTCAATCTCAGTCATGACATTGGTAGCATCATCAGGGAAAACGACGACGACTCCTCGAAGAAAGCTTTGAACTTGGTTGCTCGCAAAGCAAAGTTGCAAAAGACAGAATCTGCCAAGATTACCTCGATTCTTGCCAAGATTCTGCTGGCTGACGAATTGGACAAATTTGCAGAAATTTCGGAACTCAGTACGCTGGATCTTGATTTTGATGCTCACGTTTTCATCAAATTACTCGCTCTCAACACTGAAGAGATTGCCGAAGATGTTCAGGCTATTAGAGAAAACGTGCTCGCTCGTCTTGACGCATGCAAGCCGGAGCTGTCCAATCTCATGTATGTGACTTGAGTCAAAAACCTTTCAAATTCGTTTTTAGTCGCAATGGTCCAGCAGGCGAACCTATCAGCGAATTTGATCAACTGGTGCAAGCTCCGATTTCCGGAAATGTCGAGCATATTGTAGTCCACATTGTTGGACTCTATGAAAAAATCTCTGACGGAGCCGACGGAATGGTGAGTTCACCTCGATCTTTTTTTTTGTTAGTCGTTTTTTAAAGGCGGAGAAAAGTAAACTTCACCACCAGCTCTATTACCTGGTCGTCCGCTCTCTCGCTGCTGATAAGCGTGATTTGGCTAGAACCATCCAGTCAAACATTCCGGAAGACATCAGAGCGCACGTCTTTCCTGGCCTAGGGCGTTATGTGTTCAAATGCTCTGTTTTCCTCGCCTATCATATGATTCAAGTTTTTCTCGGATGTAAGTTTCATACTGTCCATCACTTAACGCGATATCGTTCCAGCCAAGAAATCCTTCGAAGACTGGAATCTTTTCGGAATAAAAAACGATTTGGAGTGCACGTGGAAACGCCTTGCGATTGTAAATCTTCTCAACGACTTCCGCGCTTCGATTCTTGTTGATAGTTTCGACAGCAAGCCACGATTGGTAACATATTTGTAACCTTTTAATATTATTTTCAAACTTTTACTAGCTTCCTGAAAGCGGTTCTCACGATGAAGAGATTATCACCAAAGTGAAGAACGCTCTTCGCTTCACAACTTGGATTGCCGAATTCTACGGCAACGAAGCCAACAATGAAGCACTTCACCAACTTTTTTTCCTCGATGTTTCTACCCGAAAGCTTCTTGTTGAAAGTTTGAAAAGTAAGTTCGCAATTGTAACCAATTTAGTGTTTAAATAATTCAGATTTTGCCAAGGGGGTGGATTCAAAAGATCATGTTCTTCGTGTCGTGAAGGCTCTCGAATCCGCTCCTAAAGGGGATGTTCGTGCGCCAACTTCAGTCACGGCCGAACCTGTCAAGTGCCATCCGGTTCCACCAGTCCGCCCTGTTCAGCTCAATGCTCCGTCTGTTCCTGCTTCGAAGCCACCTGCTGCAGTCGTTGCTCCACTTGCTCAAGCCAACAGCGGACCTTCTACTTCTCAAACGGCTCCCGTTATTCAAGTACAGGATTTAAAGTACTCTAGAGAAAAAATAGGAATTCTTCACTCTCAGAAAAATCCTGAAACCAAAGCTCAAGTCTTGAACGGCCTCGTGAAAACCGACTCGACGGGGCTGATTGCTTCTAGAAGTGACAACACCAGCCTTCAAGAAATTGCTGTTGATGAGGTCGACTCGACAAGCACGCTCACTCAGGTCAGACATCTTGGCCACGGTGTCTCTGTGCAAGCATCTGTAAGAGTTTTTTTTCGTTAAATATGTTCATGTAGCATACTTCAGGACAAACAGAACACTGAAATTGACCAGTCGGAGACTGAAAATCGCGGAACACCAACTGAGCAAACGCAGTCAGAAGCATCTCTTGTTGATCAGGACCAAACTATATATCAACAAGACGAGTCTGATAAGTTGTCCAGTGATGGATGGGGCTCTCCAGCCAAAACCCCTCTTCCTCGCGCGGTACGATAAAAGTGCGTTTTTAGAGAGATAACTTTTTTTTTCAGGATATGGAACCTTTGGTGGAAAACAATGAACCGTTCGAAGAAGTCCCGGAACTAGTTGCGGCTGAAGATGTTCCGGCTCCATCCTATCCCGAACAAGAGCAAAGAAACGACACAGTAACTCCAGACATGTGCCTCAAGTCTGCTTTCGGAGCTGGTGATCAAACCCCTATCGTTCTCGCTACTCCGACCACTGAATACAAAGTAAGCGGGTTTGGCGGTGCTCAAATGGCTAAGGGATTCGGAACCGCTGTCGGTGGATTTGGAGGCGGTGGTGCTGGTGGTGGTGGTGACTTCCGCGGTGGACGTGGTGGAGGTGGAGGCTATCGTGGAAACTTCGGAGGTGGTGAACGTGGAGGTCGCCCTGGATTCGACGGAAGCAACCGTGGAAATTTCGGAGGTGACCGTGGTGGACGCGGTAACTTCGGTGGTGATCGTGGTGGCCGTGGAGGATTCCGAGGCGGCAACCAGGGTGGAGGAGGATACGGCGGCGGCGGTGATCGTCAGCAGTATGGCAATCGCAACAACTATGGTGGAGGCAATGGATTTTAAATCCCAATTCACAATCTTGTAGAGTAGACTAGAACAATGTGTTCTACAATGTTATTCTAGGAATACTGTACTTTTATCTATTTTTATTCTACTAACACTTTGTTACTGTAGTATTAGACTATGATTGTCCCTTTTGTATCAGCATTGTATCTTAACCAATGAATTGCTCAGCCGCCCAATCAATTTTTCTCCCTAGTTCAATCTTCAGCTGGTTCATGTCCACATTATTCTATAACGAACGTTGAGGGTTCTCATTTAAAGGCGCGTTCCTTTTTCCTCATCGGGCGGTCTCGCAGCGATGTCTGCGCTCTCTCAGTTTTCCGACAAGCTACATATTGATTTTCGTACTATGTCGACGCATTCGGACGTTCTACCGCTCTGCTCGTCATTCAATATCTTTGTATTCAGTTGTGGATTTACAGAAAAGCTTTCTAGAATGGGTTCTTCTGGAATGGGAGTCGACGCAAACGGAAAGCCGATCAAGAGACAGGCTCCAGCCAACAACAACAACAAGAAAGGTGGAAACAACAACCAGAAGAAAGGAAATAATGTGAGTGGTTTCAATGAAACGTATTGTTCTGAATCTGGTTTTTCAGAATAAGGGAAATAATCGCAATCAACAAGGAAATCGTGGAGGAAACCAGCATCGGCAACAGCCGCCGCCGATGGCAATGGTCCCTCCGTTCGGTCCAATGGGCCCAGGGTTCATGCCTCCTCAGGGGAACCCGTTCTACAATGGAAACCAGCGTCGCAATGGCGGAGGAAAGGTATTCAAAGCTGTCTCACCCCTAGTTTCCTCCCAGATAATGTGGGTTTCAACTAATTAGAAGCATTGAGCGAGTCCTCACAGAATAATTCTCATTATCGACAGAAGTGTACTGCTCGGGAATCTCAAATCGTTTTCCGCCCATCTGTCATATTATATCGAAAATCGAGTACTTCTTATAATACTTATCTCGGTTAATTCACCTCAAAATCTGTAGAAAGAAATTTATTGGAACCGTGGTTATGGAGATCAGAAAAGAGGGTTCCGTTTTGTTAGCTCGGATCACAATTTCTTTTTCTTTTCAATACAATCCATGTTCCATTGTGCTCCGAGCCGTAACTGTGTGAACTCTAGTGCCTTCTAAATACTTCTTCAGGCCTTTTTGGTTTTCGTACATTTCTGGTGGCAATATAACATTCCAGTGTTGTGGATTGCGCTTTTGCGTCTC
Source organism: Caenorhabditis becei (assembly GCA_900536315.3). NCBI lineage: Eukaryota > Metazoa > Nematoda > Chromadorea > Rhabditida > Rhabditidae > Caenorhabditis > Caenorhabditis becei. Next base: position 771,109 of record LR539397.1, on the reverse strand, counting down.
TCACGTTTCAGATGATCGGTTCCCTTTCCAGCATTCATCCTCTATGTATCGCTTGCCGATTATAACATAGGCAATGTCATGGAATTCATGTTCCACAAGTTCTACACCCTTAACTCGAGTTCGACAATGTCGAAATCGAATCGATATCACTTTGTTTTTGGTCTGACATACTTCAAAATTTCAAAAAAAAACTAACGTTCAAGTCGAAGTTTCACAGCCACTTTCGAGTTTTGTATATATTTCGGGAACTTTCCAAAAAATCCAAATTCGAGTTATTAACGAAAGGTCTAAAATCAAGTTATTGACTGATAAGTGGACGTCGTGTCCAGGGCATGGTGCCCGAGCCCTTCCCCTTCGCTCACTTCCTTTGTGGATCTTCGATGTGTATAAAGAACGAGATGTTTGCAGAACAACGGCAATAGAAATGGAGCGCAACAGCCAGGTCTAGTTCTGTTTTCCAAGAACATTCGGGTGTATTCACTCCGATTCATTTAAAACTTATCTCGATGTAACATTTCTTCTAAATTCGCCGTTGTTTGTCCACGGGGACACTGACTCTCAGAAGAACTAAGCGCTCCATGTTTTTGCACTACTCGATTTTCCGTTTTCCGAGTTGTTCTCTAAATTCTCTGCTTAGCTGTCACATCTTTCTCTATTCCAATATCTTAGATGAGTGATACCTTCAGGTATTGTGTCCCCGAAACAACATTATTTCGCCAAAATTTGAATTTCAAACTCTAGATTTTAGACACAGTTAGTCCTTTAGTATGCTTTCGTATTTCGTTTTCCCATCCATCAATATATGGTTTTCAGGATACAACGGACCATCGGCGAACAATGTGGGACAAGGCGCTATTGGAAGCAGTATGAATGTAACAATAATGTTTTGAAAACATGATTTATTCAATGTCTCTAGGGAGGAATGGCCCCGTTCGGAGCTCCGGAACCAGCCGTCGAAGTACCAGGATTCGGAAAGAACAGCAACATCCACGAGCTGTTCGGAAAGATGATCTGGAGAAAGATGGAGCAGATCCAAGACGCAGCCGTCGTTGACCAGCTCCAGAACCGCATCATGAATCTGATTCACGATGCTTTGGCTGGGCAATCGGAGAAACAACAGCAGCAACGTAATATATTTTTAAATACATGCTTGTAAATTTTAAGAAATATGCTTTCAGAATCCTTCAATCAGAGGGCAATGCCATTCGGAATGCCGACAAGCCAGAAGGGACCAGCGTTCAACAACAACTTTCAGCGCTTCTAAGTGTTCTCGTGATCTCTACTATATACTATTCTCGAATTGACACCCAATTTACCAGAAACTCTCATAATATCCACATGTGTTATCTGTTCCTTCTTAATAAACAAACCGCAAGACATCTGGCTGTTTACGAACCAGATGAACATCTCATCGATCGGTGGTTTACACCGGACCACGGGCCAGCGGACACTTGACAAAATGATTGAGATGTTGGCGGCAAGCGACACTTCTGGACGGGGCCACATTCTGTTTGTCTTTTTTCTCACCTCGCTCCTCTTTATTTATCACGCGCTTCACCTTTTTATCACTTCGCAATTCAAACTTTCAGGTCTATTTTTCTATTTCCGTCCCCCAGATTCCTTCATGAAATTATGCATTCTCGTTGTGATTCTCTTCGAGTTTTCCCATTCTCTCGTCAGAACTAGCTACGGTAACTGGGATATCGACCGGCTGGGCGACAGGTTTCCGATCCGAAGTGTTCCAAGGATCAGAGTTTCTTCAGAAGCTCTCCGTCGTTCCTGGTCGACGAACCGAATCGGCAGTTCCTTCTCGACGGCCTTCCGTTCCGATACATCTCCGGATCCATCCACTACTTCCGAATCCCGCGGGCACGATGGAACGAACGACTTCAGAAGGTGCGGGCCCTCGGATTCAATGCAATACAGTACTACATTCCATGGAATATGCACGAATTGGACGAAGGAACGTGAGCAACACTTCGACAGCTTTCACAAGAATCTTCTCTTTCAGTTATGACTTTTCGGGGCTTCTCGACTTTGTAGAATTCTCGACGTTGGCATTCCAGAAGTACGGACTATGGACTATCCTCAGAATCGGCAAGTTAAGCATCAAATACCTCCGAAAGACTTTCGGATTCAGGACCTTACATCTGTGGAGAGTGGGAAAACGGAGGACTTCCCGCCTGGCTGCTCAACAAAAACGTTACGAAACAAAGAAGCAGCGACCCCGTGTGCGTGATCAGTTATGGTACTTGAATCCTCGATTCTGAACTTTCAGGTTCACCCGAGAAGTCGAGAAATGGTTCGAGACTCTGCTCCCTCACGTGAAGCCGCTACTTCGGAAAAACGGAGGACCCGTGCTGATGTTGCAGATAGAAAACGAGTACGGAAGCTACGATGCGTGCGACAAACAGTACCTTCGCTTCCTGAGAGACCTCACCAGAGCACACGTCGGCGACGACGTTCTTCTCTTCACCAGTCAGCAATCTTCGGAATCTTGCAAGCATCACATTTTGATATTTCAGCTGATGGTGCATCGGAAGGTCTTCTGAAGTGTGGAACTGTAGAGGGCGTCCTGCCAACTGTGGACTTCGGACCGACGGATGATGAGAAGCAAGTGGAGAACAACTTCAAGCTGCAGAGACAATTCGCCCCTAACGCTCCTCTCGTCAACTCGGAATACTATCCGGGATGGCTGGTGCTCTGGGGACAGAAGACTCAGGAACTGCCTTCCGTGCAGACCATCGTGAAGGGGGCACAGAGCATGTACTCACGGGGAGCCAGCTTCAACTTTTACATGATCCACGGAGGGACCAACTTTGGATTCTGGAACGGTGCAGAGACCGAGGCGCCGTGCATAACTTCATACGACTACGGGGCTCCGATCAGTGAGGCTGGAGACGTGACGGCGAACTATTTGGAGATTCGGAAGTGGGTCAAAGGACTGCCGAACTGGCCGACACAGCCATTGGATGTGCCAGGAAATTCTCCAAAAGGAGCATTCGGGAAGATTAAAATGAGACTGGTGCATTCAATGGAAAGCATCAACGAGATGTCGGATTGGAAAGAACCGGCATGTGTCGATTCGGAAAAGCCGATGAGCTTCGAGGAACTCAACCATCCATTGGGATTCGTCGCTTATCAGAAAGTAAGTCCTCGTGGTCTCTCTTGTTCCGGACAGTTTCAGTTTTCAGACTATCGACTCTTGTGGGAATCTGTCGATTCCGTCGTTCGGAGACTTCGTGTACGTCTATTTGAACGGGAAATATGTGGACACATTGACACGTCGCTACTATAATCTGACTCGGAACTCAGTGATAATCGAGGGTTGCCTGGACAATGAACCGAACAGACTGTTTCTTTTGGTGGAGAATCAGGGAAGGAAGACATTTGAGACCATAAACGATAGAAAGGTAAGAGTACGGAAAGTTCAGAGAGATAATGGATGAATCACAGGGAATCTTGTCGGATGTATTCATGAACGGACGAGTTATCAGAGGATGGACTCAGTGCAGAATCACTCTTCCACTACAAGAAAACCATAAGAAATACGCGAAGAAAGCTATGATGCGGATTCCGAAGAAGTCGTTCGCCCTCGGAAACAACCAGCGACAAGGAGTATTCGTCGGAGTGCTGCAGGTTCCGGCACCAGCGGACACGTGGCTGGACACTACTGGATGGGGCAAGGGAGTTGTGATTGTGAACGGAAGGAACATCGGAAGATACTGGCCGTCTCAGGGACCACAGATGACTCTGTACATCCCGGCGGAGTTTCTGAAAGTCGGAGAGAATCTGGTTTCGATTGTGGAAATGGAAGGGGCCGAGGAGGCGTGTTCGTCGACTTCAGCGTGTGTTGCCGACTTCATCGATCATCCGATTTTCCATTTTGACAGCGTTCGTTACTACAGAAATGAGTTTTATTAGAATGTGTATTTGAAATTGTGTCGAAATGAATATGAATGAATCGAATTACAGAAAGACTTGTTTCTAAAATCTAAAGATGTCAGAGGGTAACAGTTTATTGAATTCGAAGAAAGATACACGTTCTCTTAATTAATAAATAGTTGAGTTATTGCAAATTCTATCCCTGAAGGCAGTGGCTTCCACCACAGAAGCGTCCACTTCTCTGCACCATAGCGTCGATCAGATTGTTGACAAAGTCGAATCCGGTCTTGAGTTGGGTGGTGGCGGCGCCGGTCGTGTCGGCGATGACCTTACGGCATCCGACGTTCAGAAGAGCTTCCATGGCGAGGTTCTGTCCGGCCGGCTTGTTGCGGATGCAGGAGGACAGGGCAGAGTCGATGACGTTGACCCAGTCGTTGACCGGGGTGATCATCTGCTTCTTGATCTGGGAAGTGCAGATGTCGACCTTATTGGCGGATCCGATGGCGAGTCCACGGCCTCCGGAAAGAAGCTGAAAAAGAGAACGTGAGGGTTGATGAGAGACAGAATTCGCGTACATCATTGAAGACATTGGCGATGGATCCGATGCGCTTCTTCAGGTCGTCTCTGGCCTCGGTGATGCATTCGCAGGTGGCCTTGCGGGTGGCTGGGATGGTCTGGGCACAGAGTCCGGAGAACTTGGCGTCGCAGCTGGCCAGAACCTTGCAGTGACCGCTCAGGAATCCGACGAACGGACTGGCGAGACAAGCGCGCGTGGAAGCGGCACGTTGTGGCTTGCGTTCGCCGCAGAAAGAGAGACGAGACTGGATAAGGATGTGGTCGGAAATGGAGGAGATGCTGAAGACGGAAGATCAAACGAGCAGAGATCAGGTCCACTTACACAGAGTCCTTGTACTGGAACGATCCTTCCTCGAGGTCTGGAATCTCTGGAACTCCGGCAAAGTTCGGGATCTTCTTTTGCAGACAGTACGAGGCTTCACGGGCGATGGCCTTCGAGATCTCGGTTCTGATACACTTCTGGTCTTCGGCTGGGGTGGCCTTGATAGCCTTGATGGCTCCAGCGGCGAAGGTTCTGCAGATGGAGCACTCGCGGAGTGGTCCATTCTTGTCCCAGGCGTTGTGGCTCAAGTCGCTGGCGGCGAGGACGCAACGGTCCTTGGCGTTTCCTTCTTCGATCGAGGAAGCGAAACACGTGGCAGCAGCCTTCCTAAAAATGGGAATATTAGAGAGACTACGCAGGTCACAAGTGTACTTGGAGTGCTCGCGGATCTCGTTTTCGTAGTTTCCGTAGTCAGCGTCGAGTCCCTCCTTGATACACTGCAGGTATGCTCCGAAGGAAGCACGGGTGCCTGCTGGAGAAGAGCAATCCTGGGCCATGGCCAGCTGGAAATAAGAAATGAGAAATTGATCTTTTGAATTTTAGTGATGGCCCAATCAATAGATCAATCAAGTAGGCAGTATTCTCTGAAAACTTACAGCCATGGTAGAGGCGACGACTGTGAGGAAGAGCATCTCCTGAAAACAGAACAGTTGACTCAAACACCAGAGATTTGAAGGGGTGAGAGCGGAGGATACGGAACAATGAAAATGAATGTCTTTGCGAAGAGACACATATCTTTCTCGAAAATGGGGTTATCGGTGACGAGATGATGATACCCGTAGATATGGACAGGCGAGACAGCGAAAACATTGAAAGCGGATCTGCAGATCTTTCCACACTATTCCCCGTCACAGAGGCCGAAAGGAGGGAGATGCACCCGGAGGCCCGTTCATTTAAAGACCCTCTTGAGGTGTGTCTGAAAGAAACCGGATTGTAATAGAATAGGAGGACTAATGAGGGTGATATCATATCACACAAGATATAGGTATGACTAATCGTGTTGTAGTGGCTGTTCACAGAAACCACAGGGTACACGGGGCTATGAATTGCCGACTGTTTACCGGAAACACTGGCACAGCCCGAATTGTGATCGATTGTGTCCGACGTGACTTTTCATGTCACTGTTTATCTATGTTTGGACTTGATTATTTGGATCTATGGATAATAGTTCGGGATGATAATGTCGTGTTCCCTTGTACATTTTGGACAACTCGCACTTGGAGAAGAGTAGTTTTTGGGTGTCAGAAATCAAAACATTTTTCTTGGTGGGGCTGGGAAGAATAGAGGAAATGCAGGAGAATATCACTCAAAATAAACAGGAAGCCAGTCGTTGAACCTCTTGCCGTTCTGTTTTATAGTCCGTCGTCCGGCCGAGCCGGTATTCTGTTTCCGCGCGGACGAACGCCCCCATCCAGTAAACGACCATAATTGCTACTTGCCGGCTGACAATAATGATGATGATCGGACAGACACAGACACGCAATAGTCGGTGATCACAGTAATTGCTTTGCTTACACGAATCGTTTATTGAAACGGAAAAGAGAACCTGTAGAACATGCTCTAATCTCTGCGGATCAGCCGGACAGGAATGCCCTTTGACGGCTTCATGACCACCTCGAGACACTGTTTCGTGGCGTGATATTCGAGACGGGGCTCGATTCGGAAGTTTCTCACGATGTGAGAAAGCATCACTTTTTCGTTGAGTTGAGCAAACTTCTGACCGATGCAGTTGCGCGGTCCGGCCGAGAACGGAAGGAAGTCGTACGGATGTCGCTTGGCGGACTCGTCCGGAAGGAAGCGGTCCGGATCGAACTTTGTGGGGTCTCTGAACACTTGCTGGTTACTGTGCAACACCATCGGAGATATGGTTATGTTGCTTCCGGATGGAATTGTGTAGCCTCCTGAACATTAGGTAACTTCTTCAAGATCTCCAGAAGGCACTCACCCATGTCCAAATCATTCGTCAGTTTTCTCTGCAGAGCCGGCACCGGAGGGATCACCCTCTTGGACTCCTTCAGCACCCTGTCCAAATAACTCAGCTTGCTCAGATTCTCCATGGTTATGTCCGTAGTCGGATCCTCCCCGAACACTTCCACCATCTCCTCATGTACTTTCTCCTGCACATCCGGGTTGTGTGCCAGGTTCCAACACGCCCATGAAGTAGATGAAGTAGTTGTGTCGTGTCCAGCGAACATGAAAGTGTCGACTTCCTGACGAATGTCCTCCGATGTCAGTTCATCGGATTCTTCCATGCTCAGCAGCAGATCCAGGAAGTTCATCATCCTCTTCGACGTCTCCTTCTCGACTTCTCCGGATTCTCTCGCAGCTCTTCTCTCTTTTATAACATTCTGTGTGAATGTCTTTAGAGTGTTCAAGTAATCATCGTACTGTGCCTTGTATCCTGTGGCCCAGAAAACGAAAGGGTTCTTGAGATGGGGGTTGAATGACACCAGAACGGCCACTTTGTTGAACCCCTCCACGGCTTGAACGTATTTGTGATTGTGGTTGATCTGAGCATTGATCTTGGTGCCCATCGCAGTTTCGCAAATGATGTCAAGGGCGCATCTTTTGATGAATGGAAAGATGTCGACAGTCTGATCAGAATACGAGTAGTCGCTTAAAAGGTCCACGAGAATCTGGAACATTCGAACGTTCAGAAGAAGATGATGAAGTTCTGAATCTACCTTGGCTTCATAGTTGAACACTTCAAAGTAACCACCTAGTTTTGCAAAATGGAACGCAGGTGTCAACATCTTCCGATGACTCCTCCACCTATCCCCAAATCCTTCCAGTAGTAATCCTCCTCCAAGCCATGGTCCGAAGAAGTTGTAATCGTCGCCCTTGTTTATTTCGGTGGTCGAGTCAACAATGTTAGCAACGGCTTGTCCAGTCAACGGCCACACGTACAGGTTCCCCATCAGCATCAGTCTCATGAGCGGAGCACCTTGTTCTCTCTGCTCATCTGCCCATTTTATGAACACCGCTGGCAAGTCTGGAAAACAAAAAAAACTCCGTCGAGCCGGATTCGAACCAGCGACCTAAGGATACCCACTGTGCAACTCTACAGTCCTCCGCTCTACCAACTGAGCTATCGACGGCTGTTTCAAGTGGGTGATAAGGGCAAAGACATGTCGCATGCGACTGGGAATAGAGTGCAGACGGCTAGACATCATACACTTACCTTCAGTGTCAAGACCTACGATGGGACCGAGGTTTCCGTAGATCGGGTGGGCTGGCGGACCAGGAAGCTGGAAAAGAAAGAGTTGAATTGGGGAATGAATCTTCAGAAACTTTGGGAACATCTTCTGCTAGCCTCTGAGAAACCTAAAAGCACTCACTTTGTTCCCATACTTCCAGAATCTTCTATACTTCAGAAGAGTCGGAATCCAAGAAATAAGGTATAAAAGAACGACAGCGACCAGAATAGGAATGAAGAGGGTCATCAGTGGCCAGTCAGCAGACTATTCTGCAAGGGAAACCACGTTATCAGTGTTTTTGATAAGACGGAAACAGCAAATATCAATTGACCGATGTCGTGATTGTTAGAAAAACGATTGGGGACAAAGTTAAATGAATCAGCGAGAATCAGGAGACGCAGAGTTGAAAAGACTAACTCGACCATTTGGACTACGCCAGGCTAGACGGTTGGGAACTGACAAAGTTCGCGGGGCATTGTTCAGTTGAACTGTTTGGTGTCTCTGTTTGCATTGTGAACTCTTGGTCTTTGCTTGAAAATGTTCATTGAAATTCGAGAAAATATTTATGACGTGGAATTGAAGAACATACAACAGATTTTGGGGGAGAAAAGGAAAAACTATACCCTAAAAGAAGGAGTGTGAGAAAGGGAAAAGTTGGGGGAAGAGGTGATGGTGAGGGGTCGAAAACCCGTAGACGGGAGATGGAAGAAACGAGGAATGGGAACGGGTAGAATGGGAGGGAAGCTCGTTTCGGATGACGCTTTTGGAGGGGGGTTCAGATTCATTGGGACAGAGGGACTAGATGCAATAGAGACCATTCAAATGATAAGTGAAAGAGTTAGATCATTGGTGAGAGGTCAGTGATCATCGGAACGACCGGGTCTTCCGGAGTCGGATCACAGATTGTCGGATTGTAATAGAAGAAGGCGAATGAGTACTCGACGTTTCCCTTCTCGATGGTCATGTCGACGTATCCCTCGCACGGCTCAATCACGAATTCGGTCTTGGCGCCGTTGTCGTTGCAGTGCTTCAGGGCGTACTGCATTCCTTGGAGCAGCTCGTTTCTGGCGGGCTCATCGGTTGGACGGATTTGAGCACAGCAGATGGAAATCTGAAGAAAGGAGGGATTGAAATGGAAGTGGAAGTGGGTGACTGACTTGAATGAACGAGTTGAAGTCAGCATCCACGAGACATGTCATGGCGTAGCCGAGATCTTGCGTGGGGCACTGGAGACGGTAGACATCCTGGAGCGACTCGACCATGATGTCCACGTGCAATGACAGTTGTCTCAGTTTCAGATCTTTTGGATTGATTCCTTCGAACAGTTTTGCCAGATATGAACCATTTGGAGTGTACGGGGTGCAGTCTGAAAGGGATTGGTGTAAGTGTATAGCGACGTTTTCGATAACTGACCAGTGATATTCATCTGCGGAGCAACTGATTGTGGACTGCGAACGTTGACATCCTTCATGATGACTGTGATCTCACGAAGATTCGGTAGGGATTGTATCAGGGAAGGAACGTTGTTGGCTTTGAACTTTCTTGCGGCGGCTCGACCACGAGTGTCACTGATCACACATTCATCTTCTTCGTCACTCAACTGAAAATATTGTGTTCACCAGGTTACTGTAGCTATGAAAACTCACGTGAAGCTTGTCATAGTGATTGAGATTTCCGGCGAGACGGAAGTCGATGAGTGGGTGAACATTCTGAAACAACGGCTGATGAGTGGGTGACAAGAGTGTCAATCAAGTGGACGACCGCTGCGACTGGCCACGGACTCACCTTGAAGTTGGCCGAGTCCTCGACGGAGAGGTGAGCGTCGACCTCGTCGAAGAGTTCTGCCGGTATGTGCATGAAGCCGGTACTGTCGTTGGCGCCGTCGCCACTGCAGCTCTCAATCGTCGTTTCTGAAGAGGAGCCGAGGAAGCTGGAGCTGGAGCTCATCTGAAATTCGAGAGTCATTAAATTAAACCAAACGACGTCTTTGTGTCGTTGTCTCTGGAAATCTCGGACCCGTTTACGACGATGACATTAAGAAGGAGAAGAAGACCAGACGAAGAAGAGGAAGACTCTTTCTCTCATAAAATTCAAATGTCCACGCAATAAACAAAGAGAGTTAATGAGCCGACGAGGGATTAGAGAAGCAGAGAGCGCGCGAATAAAAATACATAGTTGAAAGTCATTAGGATGGGACGGAGAATGGAGACGTTTCGAAGGAGGAGAATGAGATGGGGAACCATTAAATCTGGGATGAGGAGGATTTTTATGGTCTTCTTCTCTTATTTTCCCTCGGTTTGTAGACCGGAGAAGGAGAAGCCACAGGGTCATCCTACCAATACCAGCGGATCTGGTAGGTGAGTGTGATCCAATGTGACAGTTCCTTTGGCAGAGACATCGACACGCCGATCGATCGACGTGGAATGGGAATGAAATGAAATGGACGCCCCAAAAGAAATAATTCGCGGAATGTGAGTGACGATGATGCGGCTAATTTGGAAGGACTGCCTGCGATCCGACCATGTGTGTTCAAAAATCGGCTGCTTCCGCTCGCACCTTGTCTTATCGGATTAGCCAATCTACACGGACAGTGCCAGTCAAACACATGTGATTGTGACGTGGCAGAGTTGTGATAAGCGGAAGATAACAGAGAATGGCTGGGAGAGTGGTGGGAAAGAAAGGATTTGTGAGGTGGTCACGAAACCTTTCAGTCTTCCGTCAGCGTTTTCCGGAAGAAAAAAGGAAACGAGAAAACAAAATATACGCATTAGTCACTGATATGCCTTGGAAGACAACAAAACACAGTAAGAAAAGATCAAATTGAAAGCAAATAGATCACATTGAAAGCTACAGTAAACCAACAGTTTCTGGGTCAAAATTGTAACATTTCGTTCACGACCGATTGGCTGATTCACCTCGGAAATATATCAATATCGTGAGGTGGTGCGCAAGAATTCACTCACAAATTCGATGATCGAATCAATTAGAATATAAATTTGACGGGGCAGAAAATGATTATCTTGTGTGTGTGTGTGTTGTCTGTCGGGAAGGGCACAGATAACATCTTCCGATGTCCACAAAGAGGCGGTCCCATGGAAAACTCCAGCCGGCCGAGTACTAATTTGATCAGGCCGCCCGGCGGCACCGTCGGTACCGACCCACTACAGTGGAAAAACATCGCGGTTGAGAGCCCACCATGGCGCCGGATTTCACGCTTCTGGGGAGTTTTGAGCAGGAGCGAATGGAAGGGTGTCGGTGTGTAACTAATGAATATTTATGTGATGAGTTGGCAGGCACGGGGAGGGACGGAGGTGCCCAAACATGCATAATGGGGGCTCATTGTGCAGGTAGAGCAGCGAAATGTCGGCGTAATGAGAAACACCGATACGGTAGCTGGGGCAGAGCTCAGAGACTCTCGAATGCCTTTTCAAGAAATCGAAAACCACAAGAGCACCTCTCTTCAATTCAAGAGAGAGAGTGTTTCGCCAGAAAATACAGTGTGCCGTCGTTTCCGTACTTCACAGTGAGAGACCACTTTCAATTGCTCACTTGAGCAGCACAGTCAGCAGCATCAAGTGAGGGTGTGAGAGTGTCTGGGTCTCTCGTCGCCTTGGTGTTCCGAGACACGTACTGTACAGAGAGGAAGGCGTTTTATGACTACCACTTGGAACGATGCCAAATGGTATTTGAGGAAGACGTGCACGAAATAGTGTAGTGGTCCTGGAGAGACGCAAACACTCGAACTCATAACCATTTTTCATGTGTCCCGCCCGCTTCGCATCGAAATAGTGTGTGATTCTGGGAGACGCCCGACAGTATCATTAACCGATCTGCGATGAAGGAGCATGGGAGAAGAAGAGACTTAGAGGACGGGAAAACGAGAGGGACCCTTAAATGAGGATTCTTTACGACGTTTTGCGTGTGTGGGAACTCACTCTCTTGCCTCTCTAACTCGACGCGCGCCGATACTGGATACTAAGGAAATGATGGCCGATAAAGTTTTGATTGGGTACTTTAATTTTATATTCCCCTCCTCCCCCTTTCCTCTTCCTCTCCCATTTCTTTAAAGCCATTTACCCAAATGGCCGCATAAAAAGGGGCGTGGTCACCGGGTTCCATGAAATATTTCAGTTTTTTGAGGTTTCCAGCACAATCTAAGAATCAAAAAGACAAAAAAAAGTGGGACGAGGAGGTATGGTATGTCAGTTTGTGCCTGTCAACTCATTAAAACTCTTCCCTCGCCTAAAATTTTACGATTATTGCCCCCGGGAAGGCAGTGGGAGCACGAGCAAGAGCACAAGAGCATGAAGAGGCAGGAGGCGGCGGAGGAGGAATAATAAAAATACAGACACTCTCATACACAAATATCCTATCTATATTACTTTCCCATTTGGGTTTTATGACCACATTTCCTTTGAAGACAGTTAATAAACAGAATGCTGTATAGGTGAACATAAAAGTTTCGAATGTTGCCAACTTACAGTCTTTATGCCACGTGGATTGGAACGAGCTGATCCGAAGATGAACTCGAGTCTGGAAATGGAGTCGTTGGTCAGAGAGAAAGAGAATAGGGTCGAGAGAACGAGCCGAGGACCTCTTCACCACTATATAAATACCTGAGTGGAGAGAGGGAAGATATCAGAAAGAGGCGGGATCAACGGAAGGAGCCCAAGGGGGCGGGGCGTAGAAGATTGAAAAAGTGAGAAATCGGGAAAAGAAGGTGATTTGGGTGAGCTAATTGGGCGGAGGTGTGATATGACTCGGCTGTGATGTGTGCGTGATTTGGATACGGATTACACGTCACGGATTAGCTGATTGTGTCATCGAGTCAGGATGACAGAGCCAAGGACTTTCAGAAGTTTAGAACTAAATTTGTTCGTTGCGTGATAGTTGAATCCTAAATAAAACAGTCTGATTCATAGTGATTCATAGCTCTGAAAAGCTTCAGAACTATCGCTCAATCTAATTTTTGTTGGGTGAGGTGAAGCTGGAATAACTCATGTAGATGTCCTATCAATTCGAAGAGAAGTTGACTTGAGAAGTGTCCGATCAAGTCAGAGGTCTTGAAAACTGGAGAGGTGCAAATGTGGCCCCGAGCGCTCACGCAAACACTTTAGCACATCCATCACTTTTCCGTACTGAGGTCCCACGTCGCCTTCGTTCAAAAATTGCCCATCTCACACACAGGCACACGAACCATAAAATTGACGTATTTTTATAGTGATTTTATAGGACACTTGTGTATGTCTCTCTGCCTTTTCTCTGGCTGTCGCCTTGCATTTCGCTCCGCGCGCTCACGTTATGCGCGCCTCCGTCGCTGGCGTCGTCGTCGCCGAAGTGTCGTCTTCTGCTTCGGAAAGAGAGCGACGTCCCAACTTTTTGAGTTTTACTATCCAGTTATACCGCCCATGCCATCGACTCAAATTGCTACTAAAACCGCCGCCATTCGCCATTCCATTGCCCATCGGTTGACGACGAATGCTTTGGGAGCCGGAGGGGAGCTCTTCGCTTTATGGTTATGGTTACGGCCCCGGCCGCTCCTGCTCCTTCTTTTCTTCTGCGTCCTCTTGTTTCGCAACGACGACAATGATGGGATTTGGTTGGAAAGAGGGCAAGAGAATGGAGAAAAGAAACGGAAACCCATCGAGAGAGCGCCAAAATATATAATAACTCATAGGGTTATGGCCCGCACAAAATTATGAGATGATGGGAATGATGATGATGATGGCAGGGCCGAGAGCCCGGAGAATTGGAATCAGTCGGGACGGAATGGGCTCTCGGCGCGGCGGGCTCTCACACTCCTGCTGGGAGCCAGGAACCTTTTCTCTGCCGGACCGGAAGATTACGGGACAGGGACAACTACGCGCGACCGAGCCTTATGGAATGCATGACCTGTTCTGTGTGTGCGCTCAGATGAATCCGAAAGTGTCTCCCGGAGCAGAAAAGATGGGATGAAGGATGGATTGTGTGGTGCCCAACCGAGTGTGGGTCCTGGGACCTTTCAGCACGACTCGGAACTGGGAGGGATTGTGATCGCAGCGAGCCAGAGTGCAATTCCAATCCGCGGGCATAACAACTTGTGCGTCAATCAGATATCATTAGAGATTCACCTCATTCTCCTCTCACCTCACGTATTCATCACCATATGCCATCCAGCATTGCTGACAATCGAAAAGTCAAAAAGCGACAATCGAAAAGTCAAAAAGCGGAGCTAATCCTTGCAGGGAGGGCTTCTAGTGTTTGATCAGTCAGCAGAGAATAAGTGTCAGAGCGACAAGAAGAAACGAATGTTTTGCATCGGTCTCTCTTTGCTTTTTTATCGCCCTGTGTGTTTGAGAGACCAATTAAAACGGCGGGCAAAGGAGGAGGAGAGGAGCGAAACTAAGGAGGGGTCGTTAATTAGGGAAATAAAGATAAACTAAACGAGGTCCGGTGGGGCGGCAACTTTTTGGCGGGCGCGCGAAATCGGTGTTGAATCTTGAGACAAGACACCCTCTCGCGGCCAGATTACCACGTCTCCTTTTATATTTGGGTGCTGCTGGGGAGAATGGAATGTGGAAAACATTTCCGATTTTCAGGGATCTCTTCCTTAATTTGATTCAATTATTGCGGCGCAGGGGTGGGCGGGGTTCGGTGACCGTATCAGGGAAGTGTTATCACATGGGCAGAGAGAAGTTTCGAGATGAAGGAACACGAGTCCGCTTTGAAATCAGAGACACGTCTCTGGTGAACAGGCGCGGCAGAGCTCGACCACAGTCGGCCGGAAATTGGATGCTCAGTGACAGGTGACCCGAACACTCAATTTCCGCTGGATTATCTCTCCCCACTCGTCGGAGCGGATAAAGCTCGGTAGCCTTTTTTAGGAAATAATAACTATTCCGATGACCATGAGCAGATGCTCCATAACAATAACATGCGAGACTTCCCTGGCAACCGGCAGACTATAAGCAATCAATCCAACTAAGGGTCCTCCCTAGAGAATTGACAAGGAGAAGCTGTGATTTTCTAACTTCACAGAAAATAAAAGCCTAGGAGCCCAGGAGTCTGAACGTCTCGAACGAAAACTTGAGAGTGTACCACGATTTTCGCTCGAAGTGAATGCAAATAAACAAATTGGAAAGTTGAAAAAAGGAAATGGAAGAAGAAAAGTGGAAAGTATTTGTCTGACAGATTTGGGGGGCAACCCGAGACAGGAGCGCAAACATTTCAGGTGCGAACCAATAACCGTTCCTCTAATGGATTGTGCCAAGTGCTGATGGAATGCTCCGATTGTGCGATGCCCCGAATGATTCAGCTGCCATTTACAGAGTGAAGGTTACGGTGCACGTGTTTGAACAAGGTGCCTTTTGCATGTTTTGGAACCACTATCCCATGCGCACCGCACCTTATTTGTCTCTGTTGACAGCTGTTTTCACGTCTTTACCTCATTCGGAGCGGCCACATCAAAACCAGTAGTCTGTCAAGTCAATCGGTCTGTATTTATAAGTACACAGCAGGTCAAACAGAGAGGTGTCCCGTGGCCGCAAGAAGGGACTCGGCCCGTGAAACGACGAACGGGTGTGCGCACGGGGGCCTCGCCGAAAAGCCATTTTCCACCTCATTCCCATATTTCAATTTTAATGCGACAACTTTGCGCCCACAAATACATGGTGATCAGGCGGACGACGACTCTTTGTCATGAAGAAGAGGGATGGGATGGGCTCGGGACGAGAAGTTGGCGGATACGGAACAAGGTGGGCGGCCGGGATGAAGAGGGATTACTGTAGACGATGTCACCTATTATTATTTTGAATGACGAGCGGGATGTGACAAGAAGGACAAGAGCGGAACACTTCCTTTTAGATAAAACAGTGGATTAGATTGGGTTCCGGATGTGAACGGTGCCAAACTGATGACAGACAGCTTAGGGATCTGATTCATGCACGCACGTCAGTCGGAAGACTTAGGGAGCACATCATGTCTGATGTTCGGATACGATCTCAGCACACATCACTATTCAGAAGAATAAGGTATTTGAGCACACGTGGCAGTCAGATGATGTGATGAACATGGGGTGGTAAGAGGATTCTGAATGTGTTAAAACCACCGCTTATTCACCGTCTGTCTCCTAGATTATTTTCTATTTTACCGACACGATAAGCGGCCTATGACGTGGCACAAATCCGCTTGAAAACGTGCTTACTGAAAGGTGTGAAAGCCGATTATGATGGGCGTTGAGGCAAGCTATTAGGGGTTTCTGATTGTTTCCTTTGGGACGAACAGCTTAACGGAAATGAGAATATAGAAGAAAGGATGAAGATTACGGTTGGCAAAGAGAAAGTGAGCATTATATCTGGACAAACAGTCTATTCATGAGTCAGAGTGACAGCGTTCTGATCCTGTGCAAACGAACCGAGTTAATCTTCGGCTGAGACTGACACCATTCCCCGAGAGAAAAGATGCCGCTTACTTGCGTAATCACCGTCAAAACACCCGAAAGTTGTGGACAGAGTCGGGTCGGACCACGCGACAGTTGGCAGTTTCAGCGGCTCCGCACGGGCGGCTTCCGCCTTTCAACTTGCGTTGCGCAATCCGACCGATCAACCTGCCAGGTCCGCTCTCCTTTACACCTCATAAAACCATCAACGATTTACGTGTGCGTGCTCCACTGGTAATACGATAATTTGTTCGGTGTATAGATGGGAAGGTTTCAGGGACAACTACGATTAGACGGGGGCGAACAACTCAACGGCACAATTTATCTATATTTAACTCATCATTCTCTCTCCCTGAAGTTCGAAATTATCAACTAAACGGCAGAAAAAAAGATAAGTTAATGAGAGTGACGCCAGCCACCAAGTGGCTGTAACCATAAAAAAGCGGGAGGAGAAGGCCATAAAACGTACAGAAACGCTGATGATGGAGCTTGCGATCGGTTCAAAGTGCGCCTAGCAAATCGGTTCACCGAATAATTACAAGAGAAAAAAGAAAAAAGGAAGGATGCGAAGAGAGACCTAATTGGTGGGGGAAGAGTAGTGGCTCCTAATCGTTTGATGGTCATAAAAAGGTTGATGGGAAAGGAAAAGGAAGAAGACGAGGAGGTGCGAGAAGGAGGCGGGTGGGAAGAGAAGATGGCTGTGAGGGGAGGGAACTGACAGAGGTCCCCGACAAACTGTGACCTTTGCAACGAGAAGCTGTGGGTGGAGAAGGAGAACTGGCCAGAGCCGACTGCTGCTGCATAAGAAGTTGTGGCTGGGGGTAACCAATTTGTCTAAAAAATCATAACTTTTTCGGCGTTTCCCATTTCACCTAAAGTTTTATCACCGCCGCCACCAGGCACCAACTAATCTTGTCCCAGGGAGCCAATCAAGGCAATAAAATAGAATTGCGTCGTCGGCGCACGTAATGACTGTCCTAATCTGCACACACTCACCCACCTTTCCGCATAATTTACGACAGTCAATCAGAGCTCTCTCGGCTCGCGCACTTCTGAAGTCATGTGGAAGGGACGTGATGGCCTCTGGATCAACTGGATCATGCTCCACTAAATTGGAAAAAGACACTTGAATGCTGTGTGAGATGTACCTCTCCAATTCAACTATACTGCAATTAGTGGGTACGAGAAGAGGATTAAGCCCGTTCTGACGGTTCCCAGGGGCTTCGTTTCGGTTTGTATATGCCAATATGATACGGAGAAAGAAGAGAAAGGGTATAAACAATGAGTGAAAATGTGACTGAAATGCGAGAAGTCGGGAGAATACGTAACTCGGCGGGAAGTCTTCTCTGCGTGGTTCCAAATGATGAACAGGTGGCTCACACCAAATTATAGCACGGAGAGCTGGATAATTTGAGGTCCTAGCGTGGAAATGCGCATGTAACAGCTGTTGGGAAATTTTTGAAGTAGGCGACAAAATAAAATTTGTTGTGAACTGGGATACGAGGACAACAATATCCGAGGGTCAGCAATGAAGATGTTCTTGGAACTTTTGTATCAAGGTGTAGGACAAGTGGCACTTGAGTAGAGGGGGAGGGGTATTAGTGACTTGTTCGAGTGTCTCCCCCCCATCTTGAGAGGGCTACGGTCACTCTCGGAGGCTGTAATCAGACACCCTAAGCCGCTTAACTCTTCAGCAGAAGTAGCACTGAAGAGATGCGCGAAAACATGAGGGACTGTTTTGCAAACAACTGAATCACAAGGAAAAGAAAGTCTAGAAGAGCTATGATCAGCTAAGACTTCGGGAAAAGAATGGAAGTTTCGCAATATCAAGACTGCTTATATAGGATGTGAAAAGAGAAAGATTCCGGATGATACGACAGGTGACAGTCTTCTGATGAAAAATATAACATCGCGGGGTGATTTAACGGTGCGAAACTGCCAACAAGGTGAGTTTTGACAATTAATATCCATAAAAGTGGCCGATGCGGAAGATATGGTGCGGGAAAAAAGAGATTGATATGCCTGGGATACGGTAGGCTGCGAAGAGAAACTCCGAACCAGAACCCGCGTGTTTCATCATCACAATAACCCTTATCTTTTTATAACCGGGTCGTAAATAATACTAAATTTCTATCATTATCGCTCGAAAGTAAAACCGATTAATTTCTTCGGGACGGTCGTAAAATGTGTGGCAGAAACATAACTGACACGGGCAAAGAGAAACATTTGAAACTCGGAAGAGAGGCGGTTTCACACGAATTAGCATTACAATGACACGCTTTTGAGGGCTCTCGATTTGAATAAAATTGGTGTACCGTGTGAAAAATGAATGAATTGGGGAGAGATGCACATTTGAAATTGGAGGTGAGCAGGTGAAAACGACAACTGGATGCACCTGGATCAATTGATCTTTGAGTGGGAGAAGGCTGATTGTACCCGAGGACAGAATGATCAGAAAGAGTGACCGGGCAGAGAAATCTTTGAATCTTCCAAAATCAACAGGGGCTCCATTGAACCTCATTGATTCAAAAATTCAAAAAATCGAAAAATTCAAAACAAAGTTTTCTGAGTGATTTTCATGCTGAAAATGTCTCAAAATGACCAAAAATGAGGAAAATGTTTCAGTCCGAACTGATTTGTATTTTTAGCCCGGCCTAAGCCTCAGCCTAACTGTATTTTCAGTCCAGGATAAGCCAAAGCCTCCGGACGGATTCGCATTTCCATTGTTGGTTATCAGCTGCTGATATCTTAGTTTTTAGGTTAATCAGTTTTTGAACGTCAGTTGAAAAATTTTCCAAAACCTCGAAAACGAAAAATTTTCACCAGCGGCAGTGGTACAGATTGAAAAGAAAGATAGAAAAGGACATTATCTGCGAAATTAGTATTTCAGGAAACTTTTGATAATTGAGGCTAGCGTATCGTTCCATCTCGTGAACCTTCCACTGATTGACACCACTCCAGAAAATCTGTTAGGTACAAGTAGAAGATGGAACCGATCCAATGCGATCCGGAAAAATTCATTGGGTTTCATGTGGAAATGTTCGTTTCAAAGATCGTTTCTGGTGTTCTCTCTCTCTGCTGTTTTCAGTCTGTATAAACTTGTTACAAACTTTGCTTTCGAATTTCTTCACTGAGGTTTCGTGTAAACCTATAATTTTCAGATACTTTTCGCTGAAATGCGTACTAAAACCGTCAAAGTTCCACTTTTCCCAGTTCAGACGAACTATTCGTTCGGAAGCATCACGATTTCTTATTCTTCCAGTCAACAGAGCTTCAACTTCGTCTACTCACAATGTCACTTGTTCTGCTCCACCGATTGCTAAATCCGATCGAAATCTGATCTCAATCTTCTGAATCCCTTCGGAAACAGACGGTTATAATGCCCTTTCGGGAGAGGAATGTTTATCACAATACAATCTTGTCGCCTCTTCTTTCTCCTCATCTTATTCTCCTTCAACACTTTTATCGCCCCCCAGCGTTCGCATCCGACACCGCATGGTTCCACACCTATCATTACGATACAACTTAGACGAACACACAAGAAGACGTTGCGTGGACCTCCCGAACTTGTCACATCGCATTTCCGGATACCTCTTCCTTGCGTTTCGATGCAGTCGGCTGGCCGCGGCGGCCCGACCTTCTGTCTCTTTTTTCTGCTTTGGCATCTCTGTTTCAAGGTCTTCCGATGGCAAACCGACCGAAATGCAAACTGTTTGTCGGAAATGACACCTCTCGCCGTGTTCCCTGAAGTGCCCTTCCCGTCATAAGAGAGTGAAGTGTTCGCACGAATTGACACAATGCGAGAATGAGTTTGATTAGCTCGAGTTGGGAACCGCGTTGACCGCGATTTCACTTGCGAACTTGTCTGACGGAAATCGGACAGTGGAACTGGTTGCTGACGTTCTTCTTTTCTGATTACTTTCTGGTTGTTTTCCATTAAATGTTGCCACGAACCGTCGGTTTCCATCTGTTTCTCCCCGATTCCTCTCCTCCTCTGACCCCTTACACACCTTGATCAATGACTCCTCTCTTACCAAAATTCACCGCCAGATTTAGATTTCGGAAGGAGATCACTATCACAGTTTCCACCGTTTCACCGAGGCCATCCATCCTCTTTTTCACAGATTCCCGCTTCCAAAGTTGAGATGTCCCATAAAAGGCGAGACGAAGTGTCATGATACTATCTTGTTTTTACCCATTTTTTGTTCCATTCTCCAAGTTTCGGCCGGTTAACAGAGTCCTAAGTTCGAATGTTGTTCAATCTGTTTGGAGACGGCAGGAGCTCTCAGTTCGCATTGTAATTAGGCATGCGCACCTGCACTCCCACTAAATAACAACCACACGGCTGGTCCCACCCGACCCTCCTTGAACGTTTAAACTAATAACTCTGCCTTATCATATCTGATACGACATTCCGTCTTTTAATCCCAATTGCTAATGCACTTAGCTCAATGTCCCTCCCCTCCAAAAGTATTTAGTAACAATTTCAACTGTGCGCCTTCCTCCCTGAAGGTCAGTGACCTATTTCCTCCCTTTGGAAGCATCCACCACCTCTTCCAAAACGGAGGAGATATTATTCAAATTCGCCAACACACACCGTCACTGTCTTTGAGGAGGACGTCTCTTGCGTCTTCTCCGACAATGTCTTCCACTTTCACTTCCTGGACAATGCGGCGGTTCTCCCCTCCCGTCCCCTCTTCCGAATCCATCGTTCACAAGTCAATGACTCATTTATGCCACTCAGGTTTACTAACAACAACATTGGCGGTCCGAGGCGTTCCCGGATTTCGAAATAGACGACGTGTCTCCATAACAACGCGCAACGCGAGCAAGCACAATAAGCTCTCCGTCTCTCCGTTTCCGTGTATTCACCGCTTCTCTCGCTGTGTGTTGCATAAAGAGCTCAATGAGCCGGAGCTCGGCGGTGTGCTCCGCTCCGTAATACCTTCCCTCGTTTCACTTTGAATATCCTTTGGGTGCGGTTGTCTCCTCACGCTTCGCTCGCCAAGCTGTAATTCACCTGTCTCTCTTCGATCCCTGCGTCTCCTCGTCTCGCACACTCTCTCATTCGAATAACTGTCAACAGAAGACAAATTTCAAGGTAAAACCAAGCGGCCATTTCGCTCAGCCCGCGCCTCGTCTTCTTTCCGTTTCCATTCATTTCACTGTATGCATCCCCCTTGTCTGTGTGTGGCCATAAAAGTTAATCGAGTCGATCCTTTTTGGAATACGCCAGGGGATCCGATTAAGCGAACATTCTTGCGTGCATCCCACATTCAATTGACAGGTAAACGGTTTCGGTCTCGAGAAGAAGCAACCACTTTGGCGCTTTTCTCGGTGACTCGAACTGGTTTTCGGGTGTTGCATTGTTGCATAACACACGTGACAGCCAACCGAAGCACTCTATCGATTCCTATTTACTTCTCTTTCTCAACTTTTGATTTCGTACTCTGTCCGCTGTCGCCGTGTCTGCACCTAATTGCCGGTGTAATTGATGCCTCTGAACGTTGTGAACATGACAACCCGGGTGACCCTGAAATTCAAACGATTCGGTTAAATCACACAGTCTGCGTTTTTTGTTTTGGTTATTCAAACACTGATAATCTGAAACTCCAGTACTTGTCCAGTTCATGCCACATTCCAACCTGACACCTCTTTCCATTTCCGGAATGTCTTCCTCATCTGCATGTTCTTGTTTTTTCGCCTCTATCTGTCGTTTTTCATTTCTCTCTCACCACACCTGATGGAATAATTTCGATGATTATCTTCTCGTAATATCTCTCGCTTATGAAATATCTTTATTCAAATTCCCTTCCATTGTGACTCATTTCCCATTATTCCGTCTCGTTCCCATGTTCACAAACGTTTTATTGCCTTTACAAACTTCCTTTCATTCCATTTCTCCTTTTCAGATCATGGGTAGCACTGTCGTGCAAAAGCTGCTCCTCGCGCTCTCCATAGTGCTCATCCTCACCGGAATCTGCCTCACTTCGGGCGGATGTTTCTCCCCCGCCTGGCAAGTCGTCGACATCCGAGAGTTCCGAGCAGAACACCAGCACGGTCTCTGGTGGGACTGCATTCGTGCGGAGAAGCACGTCGTGTCGGTCGGCGACTTTTATGACGAGACGCCGCTTCACTGTATGTACAAGGTGAGGATTAGCTTCATGATGTGATTATCGGACGGATGTACTTTTTTCTTTGTTAAATCCAAGCCATAAAGTCTCGTCCGTTTGAAAACTGGAATTGAAACGTTGATTGGCTTTGCGAATTAGTCTGGGAAATGACGAAGATCTGTTTGCAGTTCGACAACTCAGCTGAGCTGGTCATCCAGAACACTCTCAACAACATTGATGAAGATGGAGCTGCTGGAGAATCGGAGCATCACAGATTCTGGGCGTGGCACAAAGCCATTCTCTTCTTCATCATCACTTCCGAATTCCTCGCATTCATTTCGATCTGCTCTGGAGTGTGTGCTCCGTGCGTTCCATCCACCGCATTCGCCTTCTCCATCTCTCTTTTCATTGCCAGTGAGTCGTTGAATTCACAGTAAGTCTTCTCATCCAGAACATTCCAGTGCTCTGCTCTCTTCTCGCCGACGGAATCTTCTTCCTTGCTGCTAACAGAGTCGACAACCGATTCGTCCAAGGAATGGTCGGAACTTACGAGCAGCGCATCGGCTACGCCTTCTACCTCCATCTGATGGGCACGCTCTGTTGGATCGGAGCCTTCGTGTGCACTCTCCTCACCACTTACAAGTTTGTCGCTGGCAGTCAAGATGACGGAAGGTACGCTTTTTCTAGAGTTTCGAGACTTTGTGTAGTGTATGGGTAGCATCGGACTGTTCCCCAGGACAGACCGATGTGCCACGATGCACGCTTTCTGTTCTCTCCCATTCTACCCGCTTCTCCTACTTTTCTCCTTTCTTTTCCCCAGACAACTTCATTTTTGTAGCAAGGAGAACCTATTCACCTGGCAGCAGCAGACCCAACCAGCCACTCTCAGCGTGTAATTCTTTTCTCATTTCTTACTTTCTGAGTTCGGGTGGCTCCTAACCGGCTTTTAGTTGCATGGACAGTGCTCTCAAAACGTTTTTCCTTTCCCTGGTTTCAGCTAATCGGGTGTGTCTGCTGCTGACAATCTCTCGTTTCGTTCCTTTCCGTAGTCGTGCTTTCTTGTGTTTGTGTGTGCAGCCCGTCGTTTTCAGATCGTACGAAGATCGTCGTCATCAGCATCAGCAGTACCAGCACAGCAGCCGTTCCACGTGGATCAACTAGATCGTCGTCTTTTCTTTCCTATCCTTTTGTTTTGAGAGCACTCATCCCTCATCTATTAGTTGGTAGTGTACCTGATCTATGGGAATGGAAAAGGAACCATATGCTTGTGCTAAGAGACAGATCAAATCGAGCATTCACAAGCACAAACTCCTTTTCCATTCCCATTCTTTCCCGAAATACCAAGTAATAACCGTCGTATTTCCAGAAATGACCTGCCGTACAGACGGGAGGAACCCCTCCTCCACGACAAGTTCGGCTACCGACCGAGTCCGCAGGTGCCGTATCGGACTACCAGTATAACCCAATACCGTGAGACCAGTGCCTAACTGTTGCCTTATTCCCAATGCTCATCCTTCCCGTTCTCCGCATTTTTGTACATCCTGGCTTCTGGGTAGCCCCGCCATTGTGTGCCCCTTCCACTGCTTCTTCTCTTCCCACCCCCTCGCACTTTCCTCGTATCTCATTCTCTTTTCTTTCTTTTTCTTTTTCATTTCATTGACATTCTTCTCATTTTTCCAGTTTCTTTGTGCTATAAATAAAAAGTTGGATTCGCATTTATCACAATTTACAAGAAAAGAACGGGAAAAACGGTGACATTCGCTGGGAGAAGACGAGGTACCCGGACGGTTGAAAAGCATTGCAGGAGTTGAGAAAGTCTTCGGATGGGCGGAAAGAGGGCAAGAAAACTTGGATACACTGTTCGGTTCCTATTCCCTTTGGAAGGGTATTCGTGATACGGAAGGCAGTTACAGGCGGTCTTCGTTGAGTTTCATGGCAGCTGCCTTTTCCAGTTTTTTGTTGTAGTAGTAGGACCAGTAGACAATCTGAAATAACATTTGATCTTTGCTTTAGAATGGAATCACTCACATTGAAAATAGCAAAACACGCAGGGAACATGATTGCTGACAATCGGTCGATTTTCTCGGGACTCCAGTTCCAGAAGTCCTGGAATACACGCAGTCGCATTAGGCCTCCCCAGCCTGCAGCACGTCGTTCCACGGGCAACATGAATCTCTTTTCGTATCTGCAGAGACCAGCTGGAGACGCTTCGAAGTTGTCGATCAGCTTCTTGTGAGGACACTTTTTCTTCGCTCCTTCGTCGTTTTTGGTTTTGTAGCCGACAATGGCCAGTTCCAGAAGCGAAAGGAAGATGAAGGTCATCGAGACAAGCATCCAGACGTCGATGGCTTTGACGTAGGAGACACGTGGCAAATTGCGCATGATGTTTCCGAACTGGAAGATCATTGCGAGAAGAGCATTGACTCCGAGCATAGTTCTTGCTGGCATCGCTTTGGTTCCTAGGGAGAAAGAAATCCAGCTGGAAACGTGTTTTTGATAACTGTTATCATACAGTGTTCCTTACCTGATAAAGATAGTGAGATAAGTGGGAAGGTAGGCCTGCATGAAGTACCAGATGTACCTCCTCTCGAACACCAACTTCACGTGCAACTCGTCCCACATTCCTGCCGGATAAGGCGCCGAGACCCGAGTCGGCTCTATTTTGATCAACTCAAAGTCGGGTAAGCGGATCTTGTTTGTGACCGAGACTGGCTGGCCGCCCTGTTCGTTCCATCGCATTCGCACTTCCTGGTTGTTGTAGTTGAAGCTCTCGTAGATGAGATGACACTCCTGGATGTCTAGGGGGAACAGCTCGAGGGACAAGTCACACGGTCCCTTCACGTTGACACGCTGCAAGAATTTCAGTGACGGGAGAGGTGTTTGGGACCTGATGACTCACGTAGTTGACCCAAACTGTTCCGTTCGGATACAACATGAGGAAGACGTTTCTGAAATGATTCAATTGTTCTATCAGCCCCTCTTTCCAGATGTTTACTTGAATGGAGAGTCGTGAATCTCTGCGAACTTGCTGTTGATGAAGCAGCTATTCGGTGTCCAAAGTCGTTCCAAAACCTGCAATAAAAGTATACGAATTCAATTTGGAAATTGGAAGAACGACTCACTTGATGGCTCACTGACAGATTCTGTTTGCACGGATTAAGATGCTCGAAGTTTAGTGCCGGGTCCAGCCACATTTCGTTAATGTAAATGTCCATCTGCAGAGATTGGAATTCGGATTAGAACCAGCGGAACCCTACCTCGAAGTCGTTCGTGATCTCGTTGATGGAAGTGATTGCTTGGACCCAGAACTCGACTTGCACATGGACTCCGTCGTCATCTGCAACAAGAAAATGAACACTTTTCCTGTCCGAGCACTTCTCGTTTTCACCCACTCTTCTTCCTTATGCACAGAAGTACATTCTATTTTTGACCTACTTGGTATCCGGAACTTGTTGTATCCGGTTCCGTTGAGCAACTTGTCGATGATTGCCGGCTGTCGAGTGCAGTTCCGCCGTCTGGGAGCCGCTTCTGTGACTGGGTCATCATCAGAACTGACGTTGTAGTCGTTGTCGATCACTATGGCACACTTGGTATCGTAGAGGAGAATGAGTAGAAGGATCAGGACGTAAGGGGCATTTCTGTGCATCTGGAACTCGCAAAAAGTGAAAGTGTCTCCAAAAAGTTCAATCGGATGAGGCGGAGTTTGCACGGACTTTGCAGAAGGCAAAGATTAGAGAATTCTCTCAAATTTCATGTGAAAACGGGTGGGTTTGGTCGGATTCCGAGAGCCACTTGTGTAGTGCGGTGGACCAGAGTGTGCTCATTCACCGATAAACGAACCAAATCAAAAGTTATCATGAATAATTGACGTATGGGAGTTTGGAGCCTAGAGAGAGGAAACGGAGCAAAAAGAAGAAGGAGAAGAACATCAGTGAGTAAAGGCGACCGAGGAGGAGGGGCGGAAAAGGGTGGAAGAGAGAGCAAACTTGTGCGAAACGGGAAATGCGAACAAATCGGGCGGCACAAATCCTCTCCGGTTCGGATCAGCGTTTGAAACATCAAAATCAGATTTTTTACTTTTCTGGACTTTCAAAGTTACACGTGGAATGAGCTCATCGGGAGTGAAACGGAACAATTTAGAACTTCAGAAACGTTATGAAGATACGAGAGAATGATCAAGAATAGGAACAGTCACTAGAAAACAAACACAACAAATACAAATCTGAAATAGTTCAGGATGTCAGAAATCGAGGTACCGTAACCCTGCAGCTGTTTCCCGGCACTGCCGAGTTTTCGTGTTATCTTTTTGTGCGAACCACATGGTCCCGACGTCTGGCAGAAACAGATCAAACTACGACACTTTTTGAGTCATGGCCCTCTCCCCGACAGACACTTGTAGGTGTCTAATTAAAGTTGAAAAGTTTAGTGTGTTTCCCCCCGGAGAGGATATTGATTCTTACCCTCCCCCTTCTCCCGAAGACTTCGTTTGCCTCTTTAATAGGTTCGAAGGGACGTGTGAGAAAGACGGAAGATGCACATCACGTCATCATGATAATAAGAGCCACATGGACTACAATTAGGCGAGCAGGAAGTATTCGGTGTGTTCTGGTTCTGTAGGCTGTTCATGATATGAGCATCTGCCGAGCCTATCAACATCCGAATCAGATAACACGATTCGGGAGAAATGTGACTAACGCAGTGACCGGAAAAAAAACATGACGTACGAAACATGGATTTCTGATCGAATGTTCAGCGACGATGACAGGAAGAACTCAATTACCAGCCGGCAACTCTGAGAGCGTCTGCCTGACGGCGGCAACTCGGCAAAGGGACCGCCCATGCCCTTTTTCATGCTCCCTTGGTGTTCCTTGCCAAGGAATTCATTTGAAACAAAAGAGCGGAGTCGTCCCTGAAGGAGATCGGCAAAAGGGGGACGGGACGCGTCAAGGATGACGAATGGCTTGGCACCCCACGTCCCACCAAGCAAAAAATGAATAAGCGGCCGCCAAAAGTGAAACGTCTGGAAGAAAGAGGGGTTCATGTACAAAAAAGTTGACGGCTCAAAGGCTCAGCACTCTTGGGGGCGCCTCTGTACTAGTCAAAGGAGGCCCCGCCCCTTGGGACGTTGCTAGGGGTGGTCCTTGCTCTCCGAGTTCGAGTTAGACAAGGTGACAGGTTACATTTTGCAGAAACATTTCATGAAGGGATCGGAGATCAGTGAGGGAGGAGACACGGGAGGAACTAAATGAAGTACCCGGTCGAAATGGGCGCCATGCTCGTTCCCTTCGCGCCGTTTTAGTGGTGGTCATCATCCGTCAATTTCTATTATTACTATTATTCCTAACTGCCTTCGTGCTCTTCTCTAATGAGGTTCCTAGTGAGAAAAATAGAAAAAGAGGAGAGGAGAAAGATACAGGCCTACCGAGAGAAAGACCAACAGAGGGGAGAAGAAGGTTGACTTTTTGGAAAATAGGACTGGTAAATAATGAATATAAATGAACAATATGTGTAAAGAGGACCGAAGCCCGCAGGAACGAGTCTCGAAATAGGAATGAGCTGGAAGGAATGAGCGAGAGAGGAAACCGGAGGAGGTGTGTGTCGCCTACAAATTATAGGCGGCGCTCTGATAATTTCATGTTTTCTTCTGATTATGACTAATCTGTGCGACGACGAATCGGATGGAAAACGACGAAAATATTGGGAAATCCGGGCAGGACGAGGTGTAATTTGGGAAGCGAAGAAGTGAGGTGAGATGGAAAAGTTTCAACGGAAGTGTGGAAAAAGACGGTGAAGGTGACGTGGTGTCTCGAGAAATAAGAAAGATCAAGAATCTGGTGAAGGCCTAGAAATTGATGGGGGAGGTGCGTGTGAAGGAGCCATCAGGATGTGGACTGATAGGGGCAAGAGACGCCTCGGTGATAAGAGTGCACTTTGCGGAACTATCAGAATGGGGAGAAGCAGACCAAAGAAATCTTCAGTGTGATTGAATTGGAAAATGGAAAATCAGAAGGTCAACCCGACGTCTTCTGCTTCTTCTGTGCTCACCTCACTTTCGCTACTAGGTCTCTTCCCTCTAACAGCGGAAAGCGCAACACCGCCCGAGTGGTGATTTGTCCGGGTGCCGTCGCCCCGAAGAGACTGCTGCTCATCTGATCGTAATTGCTTCTGATGCCTCTTCGGCACCCTGGGCCGCTCTTCTGCATAAATAAGTTAGCCACAGAAAAGTCGGGATTTCCGTAACACTGCACTCTAAAGTCTAGAAGTATGGCGAACAAGTTCTCAAGCGGTTCCGAAAGGTTCATCGGTTTCTGAAGTCACTTCCTTAGCATCTGGTCTTTATGAGCTCAAAATAGCAATGAGGTTGCATTTGGCTCAACACTCTTTCTTTTCCCACTTCCGAGCCGACGCAAGTACGTCGTCGAAAGTTCAGAAGCGGTGAAGCAAACGAAACATTTCCAAATTTTCGAAAACTGGTGGACCAGTGAACTTTCTCTTTCGAAGAAAAGCAAGAAAAACGAGAAGAAAGGTGTGGAGGAGAAGAAGTTTTATCCGTTTTATATTGATATGTGCATACATATGTATACACACATAATATTGCTCGAGGAGCACCCCAACGACCTCGGGTATTCTTCTTCTTCTTCTCCTCCGGGGCAGTTTTATTGGATATCTTGTCGTCGGAGAAGTCGAGAAGATGGAGCAGAACGAGAGTGATGAAGGTAGAAAATTGGTATGAGATTCGGAAGGAAAGGCAGTGTCAGGCGATGTCGAATGGCTGCGGAAGAATGGCATCATTCGTCGACGAGAGCACATTATGCGAGCAATGGGAAAGGAACAAGTCATGGCAGGGATTGAAGACCAGCTACGGTACACCACCGGGACAAATAACTACGTTTTCCAATGTTTTTAATGTGACAAGTTTCCGGGTGAGACCTCATGATGTGCCAAACGTTCAACCACTTGATGGATAAGTGCCAGCACACTTGCACACCATGACAGCTCTAAGAACTCGGACCGCCGTCCCAAAATGCGAACTTTTTTTCGAAATGCTCAAAATAAACTTTCAAGTACTTTGCTTATTAGGGTTATGTGCCTATTTTGCGACGGTAACTCGAGCCAGGAAACGGGTGAATGGGGAGGAACTTCACTATGAAACTTCCTGTGTCCCAGCACAAACAACAGAAAGAATGGAATGATGCTCAGTGCACTGGAATGATTCTGATGACGTAGAGAGCATGGGATCAATTATGGGAAGTTAATTGAGATGACCTAAGCATTTCATTGCCGTCTTTGGCGAGGGGATAATAATAATTGAATGGGAATGGAGCAAAAGGGCTATGAGGAAACGAAAGAATGGGCGACGGACCAAGTGGATTGTTTTGAAAGGGCCTCTTCAGAGGGTCTGACACAGATTCAACGACGGTCCGAAGGGGCAGGTCGCAGGAACCCTCATTCTCCTGCCACTTTCTCTTATTCAGACACGGGTTCGTGTCCCCGTACACAAAAACATGATGGCGTCAAAACGAAACGAAACGAAGCCGACGGAGGCAAGGAAGAAGACGAGCAAAAACGGGAAGAGGATATCAAAACAAGGTTTGAAGTCAACAGGTTGGCGAGACGGGGGTGACTCTCGAATTACGAGTTCCGAAAGTCCGCCTGAATTCCAGAGGAGGCTACCGACTAGTACCGAGGAAAATCTGGTTAGAGGGGATTTCAAGAACTTGGGGGAGAAGAAGGAGGAGCATAACACGAATGATCAAAACACTAGTGGCATCCAGACTCGCACGTCATGTTCGATGTTTGAGTGTTCACTTCATGTGCTGAGCTCAAAACAGTTTCAGGCCGATGCAGTCTTACCAACCAGACGGAGTCCAGCGTTCTTTGCGTTTTCGAGACGACGACCCATTTTCTCATTCCGTTCTGTTTTGGCCGTCGTTTGTTGTTAATTGGACTCCCGTTTGCTGCTTCTGTAACGCTCCGAATCCAATCGACCAAACAAATAACAAGTTCAGTCACGTCCATCTGTGATGTCTTCCAGTTTATTCTAATTATCCAAAGTCTCCCAAGTATTCCCAATCAGCTGATGGAATAGAGGGCAATGATTCTCGGGGAACGAATTTGTACGAGTGGGCAAAGAAATCAGAAGAACAAGTTCATTATAAATTATATACAGAAGAGCTGAGAATCGTTGAAATTAATCGAAAAACACCAGAAAACGTTTACTTCTTTCCGATCATCGCACCCATCGCGGCTCCCATCAGTGCTCCGCGGAGCATTCCTCCGACTGGGTTGTATCTGTAGCCACCTCCGTAGCCACCGTATCCTCCATACGGGTATCCTCCATAACCTCCGTATCCGTACGGTCGATATCCATAGCCGCCACCGTACATTGGAGGGTAGCCGTATCCGTAGCCGCCGTATGGCATTCCTGGAATACAGTTATTTGAGAAGATCTTCTTTTTCCACTTACCGTATCCTCCATAGTATTGGGATGAAGCGGTTCCGAAGGCGAACACAATCAGTAACACGGTCAAGAAGTTCATGGTGTCCTGCAAGGCACACAAAGTTTTACAGGAGTGTGGAAAGAATTCGAGGTCGTTTCTGAGAAAATGAGGGAAAAGGTGACCACTTTATGTACGAGACAGACACGGTGTGTGGACAATTCGACGAATGGAGATCAGTAGAAAATGGGAGAAGAGGAGGATCAGGAGGAGACGGAGGAGGGCGAAAGAAAACACAAATGATAGGGAGGGACACGCCTCGGTGGAGAAGGGACTAGTTGGGACGGACGGGTTCTGCAGGGATCACGGTGGACAGAGATGGGATCTGAAAGGGATCACAGGGGACTTTTATCAGAAGATCTCATCAATCAATCAATGATGGTTTCTAATCTGTTCAATAGGTCATGGAGAGATCAAGAAAACAACTGTACAGCTACCGGTTGCACCAGAACTCTAAACTTTTGCAGATCACATCACTCCGTAGAAACTGGATCTCTCAAACAAGCCTAATGAGTAGTTGCTGTGAACTTCTCCAAATCGTCAAAGAGCCTTGTCCACTTCTTCTTTTTCCCCCCAAATATTCTCGACGCTTTCGTGAATTTTCGCTGTGTGGGTGTCCTGAAATCTGATCTTCTGTCAGTTTCCTCTTCCTGTTCAGGGCTCAATTCTGTTTCAAATCCTTGTGAGAAACCTCTGAATTCTCATAGTTCTGTTGGCCACAAAGACAGGTGAAATGTCAATTCGCTCGAGATATTTTCTGATTGTCCACAACTTCTTCTCGCTTTTCCTGAATACATTTCAACTTCAACATCTCTGTTTTTTCGAGTATTTTCCACGTCATTTCCAAGAAAAGAACCCAGAAACGAACTATGAATATCACTCGGAATTCGTCGAATTCAACCTTTCCGACACTCGAAATGACTCATTTTAAGACCTTCAACTTTCAGAGAAAAGAAGGATCTTTCGTGACAAATTGTTGACTTTCTGATCAGTTGACCTTCAAGTTGACCATTTCTGTGTTACCCTCTTCAAAGACTAATTGAGTATTTGGAGAAAGTGACGGCACGTGAGGATTCAGAAGTGTTGGCGTAGAAAACAGACAACACACGTCACTTTGAAACAAAACAGAACTGTCTCGAGAGATCTCAAAATTTCAATAATCAAACTTCATCCGATTGGACAGAAGTAATGACACGTGTCTAGAATGACACCTTCCTCAGCAGACTTACAAACTTTCCAAAGAAAGAAGTTTCCGAGATTAGAAAGTACAGGGCTATTGAACATTTTGCCGGAGTGCGGATTACCAAGTATTCAAAAGTTTCGAGTCCGTTTTGAATGTGAATGCTTCATTGCTAACCTACTGAATATGCGATTTCACAACACATTGCCGAGTCAGTGCATTTTGGGTACTTTTCGTTTTTCCACGAAGGGAATCTTGAAAATAATGAATACTGCACACACCAACAAGGATTCTCTGAGAACGCCACAATGTAACAAATGTGGGGAAGAATTCCGTGACATTTTCAACTTTCTTTTAATCAAACGGAGACTGAATTACAAACGGAGCACAACACAGATTCCTTCCGCTCTCTTGGCGTATCGTGTTTTTGTTTTCAACTCCTTTCCACTTGGAACTTGGAACTTTCCACAATCAGATTTCACGGAATGCCTTCCCACGCTCCAGGTGGTTCGTTTCCTCCCTTCCCGAGATGAATGTTCCGAACCATGCGACTCCTGCTCGTCCGCTTCTCTCCACCCTCTCACCCTGTTTATCACTCTAATTGTCTTCCGTTTCGTTCGCCTTTCCCACCTAGACGAACCGCTCTGCATCAAACTAATTTCGGTCGCCAGCGGCAACCAAACACCCTTATTTTCCTATTCATCCAATGCGTATCTCCCCATTTTCTTTGTCTGAAGCCTTCGAATTCTCCATTTCTTCCTTGTACTTGTTTGGATTTGTAGCCTGATTTCTTCCTCTGAACTCGATGTTTCACCTGCAAATTCTCCGCTTTCACCCGATTTTCCTTCAATTTCTCTAGATTGGATATGTGTTGTGACGTAGAAAGCTCAGTTTGTTTCGAGACGAAAACAATGCGAACCAAGCCGCCAGAGAGCTGGAAAGCATCGTTTGTAGTCACGTTCCACCTTGTTTTCTTTTTCAGAAATTGATTCGTCTGATATCAATACGCAATTATGCCCACTGAACACTCTGTTCCTTTCCAATCTAGTCGACTCACCACCAACAGACACATCAATTTCCTCGTAATTCATAAATCTGTCTCCCCGTCCCTCTCTATTTCTAGACCATCCTCTCCCGAGACTCTTTCCATTCGAGCCCGCTTCTCCATGTATCCGAGTACTCTGTCCCCTTCACCCATAATCTCCACACCCACTTAATTTCCGTTTCGTCACTTCCCTCTAAGCCTCGAAAACACCGCACACTGATAATCATCGGTGTCCTCTTGACGTGGCAACAATGTATGTCATGCGAGTAGAAATTGGAGCAAAAGAAAGGAAATTAAATTCCACCTGGAGCCCCGCAGCAGAGTCCCATGACGTGTCAAGCTCAGTCGATTGTTTGCCGGAGAAGGCGGCGCCTTCCATTTCCATATCAGTTTAGATCTCGCAATTCGTGATTTTTGTGTTTTTGATACCCTTGAATGCATCCGCGTAGGCGCTTAATTATCAAGAATCTCGGACAGAAACTTTAAGATGTCTGAGAGCCCGAGATCATTGAAATGAGAGCCTAGACGACCTTTCCGAGCCATTTCTCAGTTTCCAACCTTTCGCTTCTTCTTCGTTGTACTAACCCGTTCGTTCGAATTCTACCGATTCGGAGACTTCAGTCAACGCATGCTCCGTGACGAAACTAATTAGTAACCTTCGTGAGGTATATCTCCGTGTTTTCTACACCTTCTCTCCGCTGTACACCTCTTCTTTCCCTCCATCTCCCGTTCGTTACTTCCGTTTGCTACTGATCTCTAAAACCATTTGATCACAGGTAACAGATGGGAAATTGCGACAGTCGGGAAGTCGCCGAGCAGAAGGATAACAACAAGAAGATCAATGCGGATCTGGCGACAGCGAAAAAAGACGAGGAGAGCGTCATCAAACTCCTGTTACTTGGTAATGCTTTCCCTCTGAAAGAAAAACTACAAACTAAAAAAAAATGTAAAAAAGCTTGTTTGAACCAAATGTATCAAATTCTGCTAACTTATTTTGAGCTTCCAAACTAGAATCGATTCGGACAGCTGAATTCTCAAGAATAGAATGTTCCCGAAGAATGGGATTAGTTTCTGGAATATTCTCACCAGTTGAATGAGTTCCAGGGGAAGAGAAAGTTATTTGAGAAAAGCGAAACTGGCAAGGTTGGGTTTTTGAGTCTTTGTCAAAAGATTCAAAGATCTCAGAAAGAGATTGAACACAGGCTGTGCTGCACAGAACACAAAGTGTATTTTTGAAAAACTCATTGACTTTCAGGTGCCGGTGAAAGTGGAAAAAGTACTGTTCTGAAGCAGATGAAGTGAGTTGTTCCAATTCGCAGAGCTCACACTCTTGTGGTTTTCTTCAGAATCATCCACGATGCTGGGTTTTCCCTGGAAGAGTCAGCCGAGAAGCGCAACGTCGTATGTGCGAACACGATCCAAGCGATGGGTGCCCTGTTAGACGGAATGAAACAACTCAGGGTCGACTTCTCGAATCGGATATGTAATGTGAGGGATTCTGGAAATGATCGAAAGGAACACTGAAACGTATTTCCAGGCACATGACAAACTCATTCGAGAGACTCTTGCTGAAAAGGCCGAGTTCGCTCCGTTCAACGACACGATGTACACGTATGTCTGGAACTTTGAGGGACCTGATCAAGTAGAATGTTTGCAGGGCTTTGGTAGAGTTGTGGGCCGATAAAGGAGTGAAGAGTGTATACGAGCAGAGGGAACTGTTCTACTTGCACGACTCCGCCAAATAGTGAGTTTTCGAACTTTGAATTCAGCTCGAGTGCTTTGTTCAGCTTCTTCGACGCCTTGCCACGCATTAGAGAACCGAATTATGTTCCGACGGAAAACGATATTCTGCACACGAGGATTCCGACTATGGGAGTGATCGAAGTGAAATTTGTGATCAAAGGAAAAAAGTTTCGAGTGTTTGACGTCGGAGGACAGAGATCCCAGAGGAAGAAGTGGATCCATTGCTTCGACGATGCCAAGGCTCTGATCTACGTGGCATCGCTGTCAGAGTTTGATCAAGTACTACTTGAAGATAACACAACGGTAAAGAAGCTGGAAAAGTGAGAACATAGGTGAAGTTTCTTTTTCAGAACCGAATGCAGGAATCACTGCAATTGTTCAAACAAGTGGTTAACAATAAGTATTTCGTAAACACTTCAGTCATCTTATTTCTCAACAAAATCGACTTATTTGAAGAGAAAATCCTTCAGAAAAAGAGAAGTATCACGATGGCATTTGACACTTACAGCGGTGAGCAGTTCTCTTCAAATTGGGATCAGTTGTGAACTTTCTGGAAATTTACTTACTATCTTTGAAAACTAGGTGTGCCCAAACTATCTGAAACAAACAAACTCCACACAGTCTGATCTTTTTCGTTTTGTTTTGTGACACAGATTCACCTGTCTCTTTCTTTGGCTTATTCAGCCCAATCTGTAAATTTTCAGGTCCAGCAGAAGATCCGAAAGCGGCAGCTGACTTTATTGAGAAAAAGTTCAAGAGTGTGGCAGATAACAAAGAGAAGAACATTTATCCGCATAGAACGTGTGCGACAGACACGGAACAAGTACAGTACGTGCTCGACGCCGTCCTAGATACGATTCTATCATCTAAGCTGAAGGGATGTGGATTGTACTGAGTGAGACATGAGAATCTTTGATTTATGATACCCTAATCGCAAGTTCGGGTTGGCTCGGTATTGCAATTCTTATTTGGTGGACTACCAATCGAAATCATACAAATAAACGTTTCAACTATGTACACGTGATATGAATTGGACTAGAGACGAGTCAGTGACCTCTAGACGAGTTGAGACTGTTGCTCGTGCGAGAATCTACTCGAAGAAGCAGTAGATCGGTGGTTCGTGTGGTTGTGAGCATGAGATTCGGCTGTACCGTCCGTCTCGACATCTGGGTCTCCGACCTGACAGGGAAGAGTCTCAATGCCCAACTTGCTCATCTCATTGATGAGCAATTTCTCCAATTCGTAGCCGAACTTGATCTGATTGGCTATGAACGCAGACAACACGAGCCATGCCTCTGCAGTGATCGGACACATTGATTTGATACCGTCTACTTCGTCTGTAACCTCTTTTTTATAGTAGGATATCCAGCTTCACAACTTACGTGAGCACCGACGACTGTTCACGCAAGACGAACAGAACGACGACTCCTCCTTCAGAGTCTGCATTTGAGATTCAGAATGTCTCGACGTCAACGGTCTCGGGTATCTTTGTCCGGAAGACTGTGAGAGGGAAGTGCAAGAAGTGCACATGTTCGAAGTGTTATCCGTGCTCGATGAGTCTGTCACGTCTTCCATCCTGCTCTGCGTCTTCTGAACTCTATCATAGTCTCGTGATCTTCCGATCTTCCGTACCTCAACATCCAGATGATCGCTCTCCTGCAACTGTCCCGCTGCTCCATTCATGCTATTCGCCAATCTTTCAAAGTAGAGGGCTGACACCCGCTTCGGAAATCTGGAAAATGGAAAGTTTTTGGACGGACCAATCGTAAATCATTTCAGATTTATGACCATTTCCTTTGCGTTTCGAAAGGAGACAACAAGAGGGTCTCCGGTGGGAAATGAGAATATGAGGATTGAATTTGGAGGAGAGAAAAGGAAAAAGAAGGAAAAAAGACCCACTTGGCGTAAATTGCTCCGAAATCTCTGAGAATATCTATGGAAGTGGAAGGCTCCTTTAGCCGGCGCATCGTCTCGATGAGCACTGTGACGAAACGCTGAAAAGTTCCCGATAAGATGGCTCTTCCGGGATGACCCAACCTGGACGTGGATCTTGAAGTTGATATGATTCCACCAGTTCACTTCGTTCTTGAGATCAATGTATGCCAGATACTGTGGATTCTCTGTGAAGACGTGCTCGAACATGCGTCTCCCCATCTCGTACACGGTACCTGAACATCTCCTTCTTGTTTTGTTTTCCTTCTGCACTTTTTTCTCTTCCTTTCCGGGTGACGCAAGTAAGTGGTGTCCCTCGAGGGAGCAAAAAAGAGGGACAAATGTTTCCAGTCTCTCGCAGAAGTTCGCGCGCAGCGAGGCGGACACACACACAAAAAGGAAACGAATTCAATTACCATCTTCTTCTTTTGGCCGACACCGCGTCTCGGGTACCCGTTTCGAAGTCCATTTTTTATAGACTGCCAAACGAGGAAATGCTCAATTGACGTCAGCGGCAAAGGAAATTCGCGGCGGGATGTGCGCGAACGGACCGACGAAAGAGCAGAAATACAATTTCGATGGTCCGGTCAAAAGGAAATCGAGTTCTGGACGAACGTCATTCGAGTTTTCAGAGGGTTCAATAGGGGTTTTGTTATGCAGCAAACAGAAAGCTAACCTCTGTCCATTCGATTCCACTTTCTGGCCAACAACGCCTTCTGATGAAGGGTTAGTCCTGTGACAGGACACACGGCTCTTCTGAGAGTGTTCCTATCCTTGTGCCTGGTTGTCCGTGACCTCCGAATGCCTCCTCCTTCCACCGGCAGATTCGTCGGAGGTCTTCTCACACTGGCACTTCTGGTTGCAGTCGGACTCTGGGATACTGTCCTCTTCGGCGTCTTTGAAACGTTGTTGTTGGAAACATCGATGCTTGACTCGCTGTTGCCCATTACGCTCTGAAGAAATTGAGTTTAGGAGAAAGAAAACAGATGAACCCGAGATCACGAAGGTCATGAAACAACAAAAGAAGAGAAGGAATGCGGGCCGCGGAGCGAGGAATGTGGCCGGTGGCACTTGCTTCTCCTAGAGAGAAAGGGGCGGGTCGAGGAGGACCCTGTGGGTTCAGGTGAACAAATGTGTGTTCTATGTTTTCACATGGACAGGAGACGGGCTATCATGAGCCAAGTGTAGCCGGGTAATCAGAGAAGGCCACGGTGTGCGGTTTCAGCTACGGAAACGGAACTTTGACTCACTCTTTTGCGAAGAATGTGCTCGAGACGATTGTGCCTGGGGCTACATTTCAAAAGTGATAAGGGATAACTGTGAGTCAGAAGCAACTGAAACATCACAATCTTTCGGCTGATTGTTCGATCAGTAGCCATGAAGACAAATGTCTTGTTTGTTGTCTTCATGGCAGTTTTGTACTTGGCTGCTCCTTTTCCCAATTTCCTACCACTGTCACAAAAGTTCAACCCAAAGTTCACAAAAGCACTCTAACCGATGAGGGCATAAATCAACTGTTCAAGCGTTGTCACGTGCCCCTTCATCTTCCTTATTGCCCATTCACATCATTTCCTCACCCAAATTTCAAAAGGTTTGATCAAGTGGAAAATGGAAGAGCCCTTGAGCCAAAAGTCAGAAAGTGTGTTAGCAGAAAGAAGAGCCAGACAACCTTTTGTTGTCCCAACGACCATAAAATTTGAGGGTCTCGACTGGAAAAAGAATAAGAAATAAGATGCGAGGAAGACTCAAGAGGACATACATCATGTTTTATGGTTGCCTCTGTGTCCTTCTGTTTCACGCCAGAGTTGAGAAAAAGTTTAAACAAATTGAAAAGTGAAAAGGAAGAAAAGAAGAGAAGGACCAGTGGGACGGACTAGAGAACATATCAGTGGGACACAGAAATAGAAGCAAGCGACACGGATGATATGTTTTGCGGTCTGGAAGTAAGGTGATCGATGACAGGTGGATGGATGTGCGGACACGAAAGTCGTGTTTTGAGGCTGGAACGATGATCATTCGAGAAGAGGTTGCAGGGAGTACGGTAGCAGAGCGGGACTGTTCTCGCAACGAAGACTCTTTCTCGACTGCGAAAGTTTTGAACTTCCAAGAATCAGAAACTGGACGTCACGAATTCGAGATCTTTTTTGACGTGTTTGTTGTCCTAACAATCATCTTGTCCCACTTGGCTGCCGGAAAAGGAAATGAGAAACGTGGGCCGCGTGCGCGGAGCCAAGTGCTCTCAGCATCGGATTGATGGATGATGGCTCCGTGTGAGCTTCGGAGGAGAGCTCCAAAGAGCATCTAGCGGTGAGAAATTGTGCCAATTTGGTACGTGCGCTCGCCGCGGATCCAATTTATCAAAAATGCACATATTTCCAAGTCTCGGTTCAAAAGAGCAAGGTCACAAATCACGGAGAGCCTGTGTATTTTGTTTCTTGGCTCGGAGATAGAGTCACGTGCCACGTGAAGACGACAGGTGACACCCCGAGTGATAAGTGATAACACACGGAAGAACGGGTCCGGAGAGACCATAAACTCGGAGGAAGCAGGCAGGAAACATCGGAGAATCCGAGGAATGGCGATAAGTGTGTTGATGGTGGGCATATCCATGCAGCAGCCGACATACAAAACAAGCAACCGCCCTGAGACATATCAATTGGGGCAGAAGCACAAGGCACAACGTCCCATCTCCGGGGGATTCATTCACACGGGTCTTCTGTGGCGGCGGCCTTCTTTTGAGCAAGTGGGTGACACCAGCACACAAGATTGTTGCCATTTGAAGTGAGTCACGGAGCAAGTGGGGGAGTGTGTACAAGGCGCATTAGACGTGATGTATGGTAGTCGGTTGATAGTCCCGCAGAGTTTCAAGAGCAAAGATTCTCGGAAAGAGTAGGTTTGGAAGACCCGGAGTAGGTTCGGAAACTTTGAGAATGCTATTCATTCCGCGGATTTTCATAATCTTCTGGCGAAAGCTAACGTATTCATCATAAAGAACCATAAAACATCCGTGGTCTTCGAACACCTTCTTCCATTTCCTTCTTCGCGCCACTCCACTAAAAATTGAATTGGAAGAAGAAGGAAACTTTGCGGGCGCGGCCACAAATTGTGTTTGCAGGAGGAGAGGTACAGAAAGTGTTGAATATAATATATGTATTCATAAAATTTATATAAGACTTTGAAAGTCTGAACTTGACAGGCATAACAAAAAGAAGGAAGTTCCGCGTGAGAGGGATTAGAGAGACGGACCCGACTGACAAAGAATGATTGGTGTCCCGGAGAGTTATCGTGTCACGAACAAGTTGCAGTGAGTTTGCACAAGAGACGCCCTTTCGGTTTCGGCCGACAAAAAACGGCTACCGTAGACCTGAACTCCTCCGGGACGTCAGACCGGAGTACTTTGTTCCGGAAAAAGGTCTTTAGTCAAGTTATGTCGGCAGGCACACTCTTCGCAAAACACGACGGAGCGGCAACAAAGCGTGGTGATTATTCATTCGAACTTTCCACATAAACACCCCATTCTCTGGAGAGGAGAGCTCGTTCGAATCGAGATTGGACCACTTGAAAAACGACTGACTGAGAGGAAGGACGGTAGAGGGGACGGGGAGAAACTATGGAGATGAGCACGGAAGAAGTGACGTGTGTTCGTCGAGGCGGTGAAAACGTCGAGAAAAAGAGGAGGCGGCAATTCAATTTATCCGTCGGGCCTCGCGCGATGCCGTTTAAATGTGCTCAATCTTGGCCGTGAATCTCCCAAGTCATCGCCGCTTTTTCCAGAAATAAAGGTGATGCTGAGGAAGTGAAAGAGGCAAAAGAATAGGCTTTGAGCAAGAAACGAAGGCAATGAGGGATTGCCCGAAGAG
Source organism: Caenorhabditis becei (assembly GCA_900536315.3). Lineage (NCBI taxonomy): Eukaryota > Metazoa > Nematoda > Chromadorea > Rhabditida > Rhabditidae > Caenorhabditis > Caenorhabditis becei. The sequence continues at coordinate 730,342 of LR539397.1, read as the reverse complement.
GAGGTGCGACCGTAGGTCACAAGAGGCCGATAGTTGAATGTTTGTGAAGTTTGGTCCGGGGAGACTGCTGCAACAGACAAACGGAACACTTTTAAACGGATAAACATGAATTAGTCTATAGTCTCGGAGACAACGTGCTGACAAATCTGTGAACACATCGGGATCACCGCGAAACTCTGATCAGTATACAGAAAACACCTGCCCGAATGCCAGAAGCTGACTGCCATGGGCTTAAAAATGGCATGTCATATGATTTCATAAATTCACAGATTCCGAAACTAGAAAATGTGGCTTCTGATCGGCCAATTGATCTACGTCGTTCCCTCCGTTGTCCTGTACGTCTTGATCGTTGTTACTGTTTTTCTGCAATGGAACTCGTTCAAATCTTCCTTTTTCCAGCTTTATATTTTTGATTTTGCTATGGTAAGCCATTCGAAGTTTCGGTCAAACTTCTGAGTTTCAGAATATTTTCACATTGCTAAACACATTTTATGTTCTTCGATTTGCCAACTATACGTGTCAAACCTGTTTTTTAGCTCCAATTTTCCAAAATCTCGGTCAGCGATCCTTTTATATAACATGTTCTCCATAAGACTCGAGCATGTGGTGCCTTAGGGGCAGATTTTAACAAAGACATGCAGTATGGGTCTACAGTAAGCCATGTGCACAATATTGAGTCTGAGCTCTTCGGCTCCGGGCTCCTGGAGCTGCTCGCGGAGCCCGAAATCGACTTTTTCCTTTTTGCTCAAAAAGTTTAGGAAAAAATTTTTTCGTATTGGGGGTCTATAGAGTAGTGTTTTCCCAAACTTTTAGATTTTTTGAAAACGTTTCCGCCAAATGAAAATTCGAAAAGTGAAAATTTGAGCAATTTTTGGCTTTCACAAAAATTTTTCGGACTCAAAATGGAATTGCTCATGTTAAGCACTATTTTTAAATAAAAGCTTATTATCATGGCCTATGAGGAAAAAAATATAAACGGATTCTGAGGATACTAACATCTTCAAAAAATTTAATGTTTGTCCATCGTTTTTTGAACACTGTTAGAAAATAGAGTGTATAAACGTTCGACGCACTTGGATATTTTAGATAACATTTTTAATGGATAGGGCATTCAATTTTGATCAAGTTTGCAGTTGACCACTTTCTTCTAGCGAGTCTCCTTTAAAAGTTACAATTTTGCGCGCGGAACGCATCCAAAACGGCAATTTCGGCAGTCGGTCGACTGGTCGGCGGATTGCGAAATAGCTGAGGCGGCCGCCGAGTCGGCGCGACGAAGAGGCTTCGCGCCAAAAATTCTAACTTTTGAAGGAGGCACTGCAAAGTTGTTCAGAATTGGATGGTCTATAAGGGAAAAATATGAACAGGCAAAAATCTTCTGAAATAAAAAAGTTTAGGTTCTAAAAGTCAAAAGTTTTGAACAAACATTAAATTTTTTGAAGATGTTAGCATCCTCAGATTTTGTTTTTATTTTTTTCCTTATAGGCCATGATAATAAGCTTCAATTTAAAAATAGTGCCCAACATGAGCAATTCCATTTTGACTCCGAAAAATTTTTGTGACAGCCAAAAATTGCTCAAATTTTCACTTTTCGAATTTTCATTTGGCGGAAACTTTTTCAAAAAATCTAGAAATTTGGGAAAACACTATTTTATATGTTCCCAACACAAAAACATTTTTTGTTAAACTTTTTGAGCAAAAATGAAAAAGTCGATTTTGGGCTCCGCGAGCAGCTCCAGGAGCTCGGAGCCAAAGAGCTCGGAACCAATATTGTGCATATGGCCTACTGTAGTCCCCAAATACCCACCCATAAAATATCTAAGCTCTAGCTAACCTATAAACCCCTAAGGCACGGACCACTATGGCCATGCTCCATCCTTACAGAGAACGGGTTATATTTGTTATCATCAGCATTTCAGACGAGTATATCAACTCCTCGTTTATGTACGCCGTCCAATATCACATGGCTTACATCCAATACTTCTCTATACTTTTTGCATCATTAAACAGATTAACAGTCATTCAAAACTTCAGTTATTTTGAGCCAGTGAGCAGATTCCTTTATGCCTAGAACTCCCGAACATTTATATTCAGCTGTGGAGAAACTACAGCTACATCGTAATGATTGTCATCGTGATCCTGCCCACTCCGAATACAGTTTGGATGATGACATACGGTGCTTGGTGGGTGTACGAGGAGACCGGCAATCGGTATATGCTGCACTCTCCGATCGTGAGTTCCAAGTGCCCTGATCCACTGAACTCTGTCATCCTGTTTCTTTCATCTCTGTTTGTTTTGCAGCTGCAGTCGTCCATCTCGCTCGTGCTTCTCCCCTTCATGGTGGTCTCCATCGTCGTCTCTCTTTGTCTCAATCTCGCCAGCTTGATTCTTGTCCGACGAGTGAGTCAGCAGAGAAGAAAACTAGTGGGTAAGTGTCGCACACTTCTCCGGTTTCAAACCCGCATCCTCAGAGACCCACTTCCTCAAATTGATAGTCATCACCTGTGCAGTGCAACTAGTGGGGACCGTTCTGACTGTGAGTCGTTCCTGATCCATTTCCAGAGTATCCTTCGGTTTCAGATCCTGCTCTCTTTGGCCCCGAGACCCTCGCTCTTCTTCACCTTCGTCCTGTACTCTGTTCCTTTCGTCAGTGACTGTCTCACTCTCTGCCACCCCTGGCTTCTGCTTTCTCTGAGCAAACCGATTCGTGACAGTCTTCTTCGAGTCATCAGACCCACACCATCATCTTCTAGTGTACTTGTCTTGGAAGCGCGTGCTGGAGTCCGTAGATTCTGATAAATGAATTTCTGCTTCGCCCCTGTTCATTTTTAACACATAAAACTTGCTCTACCGAATGTGAACCCAATGAAACCGTCTAACCGAACATGACTATCAGTGTTCAACACACGAACATTGAACCGAATAAATCAAGTGACATAATTTTTTCCAGATGACTGCATTCCTGTGTTTTCAGGCGGTCCCAGTGGTCACGACAACAGAAAGTGACTACATCAACTCCTATTTCAGATCGGGTCTCGGAGATCAAAACACGCGTGAGATTGAAGTTCATCCGACTGTGATCCGAACCTCTCCATACGGATTCTTCGAAAATCACTGACGATCTCAACCGACGTTGCTCGAACTATGAGTCTGTGAAATGTGTCCAGTGACGAGAACCAAACTATGCAAAGTATGGTTTGGTTGACATCTAGAAGACTATTCCGGCCCCGCCCCTTCTTCTCTCCGAATCTTTTCTCATCCGAATCTCACCCGTGACACGGATCACTGTCAACAACATCACATCCTCTGTAAAATGAACCCTGCGGTCTGAAAGATCTCAAAGCGGACTGCCCAAAAAAGTTCCGCCAGTTTCACACGTGTCTTACCCTTTCCAGCCTCCCGACTGATATAAAGCAGAGCTGTCTCATGGTTTCTTCCAGACTTGGTCTGAACTCTCAGGACTATTCGACTACAATGGCTACAATCTTCACTTTTCTCACTTCCCTTTCCTATGCGATCCCTTCTATAATACTGTATTTGCTGACAATCTGTGTCATTTATGGAAATAAAAAGGCATTTGACTCGTCGTTTTTCAAAATGTACGCGTATGATTGTCTCATGGTAGGAACGAACTTCTTCTTTTCGGGAAGCAAATATTGTTTCAGAACTTGCTAACCTACTTCAAAACGTTCTCGACAATGCGTCTACCGAGTGTCACTTGTTATGATTGCATCTTTGCACCAATGTACAAAAACCTTAGTGAGTTACAAGAGTTACAGGAACTTATCAGTCCCATCACTTGACTTTTGAATCTGTAAGCAAACAAACTGTTCCAGACGACTATCTCCCGATGCCCTTCCTTTTCTCCACCGGATACCACTTTGCCTATGTTCAGTACGCGACGACCACCCTCATCTCTCTGAATCGTCTCACTGTCCTTCTCAACTTCAACCTCTTCGAACCGGTGCGAGTTTAGAATTCGGGAATTTTCCCATGAACGCTGTTCTCAAAATAAGTCTTCTTTGCAAAATATTCTGGGAACATAATGTGCGTTTTGTGCTTTCAAACTTTAAGGTTTTCAAAGTTCTGCAGAGTTGCAGCTAGATATATTTGAAGCGTTTTTCTAAAAAAATGGACTGCAATAATATGTTCAGATCTGGCGAAAATTCGCATGGCTCATGATGATCGGAGTCGTCCTTTTTCCATTCCTGAACACTCGTGTCGCCCTGAACTACACCGCAGGATTCGTTTATGTCAACTCCACAGACTCCTTTGCTCTTTCTTCGAAAATGCCAGTCTGGGAGATCTACAGAATTCTCATTCCTTTTATGATTGTTACAATACTGATTTCCTTGGTTTCCAATGTGGCCAGTCTTGTTTTCGTCAAAAATGCCAAACTAGTGAATGCTAACCGAGCAGGTTGTTCCACAATTGTCAATTGTCCCAAGTTTTCCTACGTTCAGAATCCAACTTCATCATAATCACATCAATCACCTGTACAATCCAACTTATTGGAACAGTCCTGAGCGTCGGCATGCTGACCCTCCAGTCCTCCCCCATCTTTACCGTTTTCTCCTTCTTCCAGCTCTACGTTAGCGATGCACTGACACTTGTTCAACCATGGTTGCTCGTTTTCTTCAGTCATGGGGTCAGTTTTGAATTACTGAAAAGAATCATATTCTGGATTATTCAGATTCGGAAACAATTGAAAACGATGCTCTGTCTACGATCAAGGGGTCATGTTTCAAGTACAATGTTCAAGAGCCGGTCGATGACACTCTAGCACATATAACTCAACGATCATTGTTAATTTATTGTAACACGGTCCCCATATCTTCCAATGGCCAAAAAGTGTGAAAAATAGGCTATTTTCCGCGTGAAAAACTAGTTTTTTCGAATTTAGTACTAAAAATCAGGTTTTCAGCCGAAAAATTGGGTTAAGCGACATTTTCATGAATTTTAATTGGCTAACTTTTGTGCGCATTTGTGAGACAAATCGAATGGTACCACGAAGAACCTATAACGTCAAGTTTGAAGCGAGTTGATTCATTTTTAAAATTAGCACTGAAAATTGAGTTTTTGGGTCAGAAGTAGATATGAAATAGCTATTTTTGAATTTTAATTGGCTAACTTTTGTGCGCATTTTTGAGGGGAATCGAATGGTACTATGAAGAACGCACAACGTTGAGTTTGAAGCGAGTTGATTCGTTTTTAGTGGGCCAAAAGGGCCAGATTCAGTGCTCTTATCAGTCAAAAAAGCCTCTTGAGAGCCTTTTTTTCACGTTTTTGGCGGGAATTTTAAATTTTTGAGAGAAATATGTGACAAAAAATGGTGGAATGAAGGCACCTTTTGCGTGATTCGGCTACCAGAAATGCGTCAGTCTCCCACACGCATCGTCGCATTGGAAGATATGGGGACCGTGTGTAATAACTTGTCTCATTGTACGAAAGTTTTTCTCCAAAATAAACTCATTCCCTTCTGTTTATGTTTATCAAAAGTTGAAAAGTATGCGATTTCTGCTCTACGGAGTTAACGAGGAATCACGGAAATACACATTGGACTTCGTGGTCATCCGACCGAAAGAGCCATGAAAAACACGTAACCTGAATGTCTCTGTTCACTGATACGACTTTTCATTGAAAGGTCTGATGTTGCTCTGACATCTTATGTCTTCCGTGTCACTGGATAACTCATCCATTTCAACCATGCCTTCGCCCACCGCCTGGCCGAACTTCCTGATCTCCGTCTCGTACGGTATCCCCTCCGTTCTGCTGTACTTGCTCACCGTCAAATCGACATTCGGTGTGAGACCCAAGACAACTGGTCCCTCCAGTCAACTTTTCGTGATGCGTTCTATCACCAGCTGAACCTTAGCCACTGAACAATCTGGGAATATTCCCGCAATTTTCTCGTACTGGAGTTTTTCGAAAACATTCTTCGTATTTTCCCAATGTCTTCTGCCTGGATAACTTTCCTCGCATCTTTGACATATGGATTCCCGTCTGTTTTCCTGTATTTCGTCACTGCCTTCATTGTAATCAAATATCTAAAATCCTTCAATTCTTCTTTCTTTGTACTGTATATTTATGATGGAGTCATGAACATATTCACCTACTTTCTTGGTTTCTTCACAATGCGACTGAGCAGTATCACATGTAGAGACCGCTTTATGAGAATATCGGTGAGGAACAATAGAGTTCTCAAGAAATAGCTTCTAGAGGAATCAAGCGCCAGCTCAGTTCGCAAGTTACTTTTTCAATTGAGCGCAC
>LR539397.1:653098-722587 GCA_900536315.3 Caenorhabditis becei | reverse complement strand
CGCCACACAACCTCAGCCGCCATGAAGACGTCCCCTAGTTGTGAAACGGTCAGAACAAACATGGACATAGAATAATAGCTTCTAGAGGAATCAAGCGCCAACTCAGTTCGCAAGTTACTGTTTCAATTGAGCGCACCGCCACACAACCTCAGCCGCCATGAAGACGTCCCCTAGTTGTGAAACGGTCAGAACAAACAGGGAATCAGAATAGTAGCTTCAAAAGGAATCAAGCGCCAACTAAGTTCGCAAGTAACTATTACAGGATGCGAAGAACTACTATTTTGTGAATTGTATTGATTTTTGTTGTTCATATTCGAAAATGAGTACCTGTCCCATCCAAAATTGGCACAATCGAAGCAGATTCCTTTTCATCGGCAAATCGACGCGAGGAATAACGAGAAATGAGGAAAATTTTTAAAAATTGTATTCAGAGATCTTATCAGTTATTTTTCACCTGGGTCACGTTTCCAATAATTCATTTTCATCCTTTTCAGGAAGATTCTGTTCGTTCGTTTCTCGATTAAATAATTTGATTCTCAAACACTTGGTAAAATTTCACCAGCTGAACTTTGGCCAGACCTTCCTCCATGATCAACAGCATCTTTGCAACTTGTGCAAAAACATCAATTATATCGAATTTCCCACTGAACAATCTGGGAATATTCCCGCAATTTACTCCTCTTGAAGTTTTTCGAAAACATTCTTCGTATTCTCCCAATGTCTTCTGCCTGGATAACTTTCCTCGCATCTTTGACATATAACATGTTCTCCATAAGACTCGAGCAACGTGTACCTTAGGGACAGATTTTGTTAAAAACATGTAGTATAAGACTACAGTAGGCCATGTGCACAATATTGGGTCCGAGCTCTTCGTCTCCGGGCTCCTGGAGCTGCTCGCGGAGCCCGAAATCGACTTTTTCATTTCTATTCCAAAGATTCTGAAATAAATTTTTTCGTGTTTGGAGTACATGAAATAGTGTTTTCCTGAATTTCTAGATTTTTACAAAACGCTTCCGCCAAATGAAAATTCAAAAAGTGCAAATTTCATCATTTTTTCACAATCAACCGAATTTTTCGGGTCTTAGGAGGAATTACTTTACTTAGTTTCTATTTTTCCAACATACCTATGGGTATCATCTTTTATTCTATGACAAATTGGATCAAATCGAAATCTCCTGAAATGGCCTCCCAGGCCCAAATTCATATCTCATTTGGAACTATCAGCACTGAAAACGTTGTGACTTCGTTATTTTTGATTCACATTGGACAGGAATTGACAAAAATGTTGAAAAGGAGTTATAAAACAAGTTTCTGATACATTCTGTGTGTCAAAAAATTTTCGAACATTTTTAAAATTTTTTGAAAAAAAGTCATGTTATCAACTCTATTTTGAATTCTAATTTGGCTCATTGAGCAGATGGTGACTAGGTGTCTCTTGATGAATTGAAGCCAACATACATTCCCACAAAACTGCCTTAACAGACTGTTTCTAAATGTTCTCATTCCTGAGTTTCTGAAAAATGGTCTATTTTGGAGCTCACCACAGGGGGGGATACGTTGAAACATCCAAAAAATTTCAAGTTTCCAAAAGTTTAGGGATTGTTGATGAACATCTATTTTACGTTCGCTTATGTCACAAAAACTTGATTAGACCTCACCAGACTCAAAACAAAAACTTCCAGAGCTCAAAATCACTTAACTTCTCGACAGTTTCCAGAAATTTTTTTTATTTGATCAGTGATAAAATTTAAAGACAATCTGTTAGAACAGTTATGTGGGCATGTATGTAGGCTCCGATTCATCAAGAGACACCTAGTCTCCATCTGCTCAATGAACCAAGTTACAATACAAAATCAAAGTTAAAACATGACTTTTTTTCAAAAAAATTTAGAATTTTTCAAAATTTTTTTGACAGTCAGATTGTATCAAAAACTTGTTTCATAACTGGTTTTCAACATTTTTGTCAATTCCTGTCCAATGTGAATAAAAAATAACGAAGTCACAACATTTTTAGTGCTGATAGTTCCAAATGAGATATGAATTTGGGCCTGGGAGGCCGTTTCAGGAGATTTTGATTTGATCCAATTTGTCATAGAATGAAAGATGGTACCCATAGGCATGTTGGAAAAATAGAAACTAAGTAAAGTAATTCCTCCTAAGACCCGAAAAATTCGGTTGATTGTGAAAAAATGATGAAATTTGCACTTTTTGATTTTTCATTTGGTGGAAACATTTTGTAAAAATCTAGAAATTAAGAAAAACACTATTCTTTACACCTCCAATTCGAAAAAATTTATTTCAAAACTTTTGGAGCAAAACTGAAAAAGTCGATTTCAGGCTCCGCGAGCAGCCACAGGAGCCCGGAGACGAAGAGCTCGGACCCAATATTGTGCACATGGGTTACTGTAGTCCCCAACTACCCACCCATAAAATAGCTAAGCTCTAGCTAACCTATAAACCCCTAAGGCACTACCCATTAGGTCAATGCTCCACCCTTACAGAGAACATGTTATATGGATTCCCGTCTGTTTTCCTGTATTTCATCACTGTCTTCATTGTAATCAAATATCCAAAATCATTCAATTCTTCTTTCTTTGTACTGTATATCTACGATGGAGTCATGAACATTTTTACCTACTCTCTTGGTTTCTTCACAATGCGATTGAGCAGTATCACCTGCAAAGACTGCTTCTTTGCACCGCTCTACGAGAATATCGGTGAGGAACAATACAGTTCTCAACATCAGGACTCTTTCAGGCAAGTATGTTTCGCTGAAGTTCATAATGGCAATGGGTTTCCACATGGCCTACGTGCAGTACTCCATCACTACTCTGATTTCCTTGAATCGGCTGTCCGTCTTGTTCAACTACAACCTTCTGGAACCGGTGAAACCTGTCTCGGTTTTGAAATCTAATTGATATTTCAGCTCTGGAAAAAGTACACTTGGGTGTTCATAGTTTTCATTTACTTCCTACCTTTCTTAAACACCCACATTGTTTTCAACTACGAAACAAAAGTCGTGTACTCTGAAGATTCTCAATGTTATATTCTGATGTCCCTGAACTTCGTCAGAAGATGAGTTTTGAAATCAATGTGAATTAATAACTTTTCAGCCTACATTGGATATTTCGGCAGTGGTAATTCCTTTCACCGTAATCACAATTCTGATTTCTGTAGTGGTCAACATCGTCAGTGTCTGCATAGTCCGTAACTTGAAATCCCAAGTCAAAAACAAAGCGGAAACTAATTTCCTCGTGATCATGTCCATCACATGTGCAGTTCAACTGCTCGGAACCATGATCACTGTGGCCTATGCCTTGTTCCGAACCACTCCGCTCATCGTGTTTCTCCGCATAGCCCTTCCGTATGTCAGTGACGGATTAAGTCTTGTTCAACCTTGGCTGCTCATCTGCTTCAGCCACGCAGTAGGCCATTAGTCTACGTGACTTCAACTCTTTTTTATTCTAGATGAGGCAACAAGTCAAGCGAATCTTTGGACGGAAACCAAAAACTCGCGGTCCTTCTAGTCAACTATTCCAGATTCGTTCCGTCACAAATTGAACTTCCCACGACACTTTTCCGTGCATACTGGCATTTTTGGTGCCAATTCTAATTTGTTCTAAAAGAACCTGGGACCGTTCCCACAACTAATCCTTACGCAGTTTCCCTTCTTTATTCTGCAATGTCGTCTCCTTGGATTGGTCTCTTCTCCTCTATAATTTATGGAGTCCCCTCTGTTTTCCTATATTTCTTGACTTTTGCAATTATCATCAGGAGCCCAAAATTATACAGTTCTTCATTCTTTGTACTGTATATTTTCGATGGAGTCATGAATGTTTTCACGTATTGCCTCGGTTTCCTTACAATGAGACTCACCGCTATTACATGCAGACAATGTCTTTTAGCTCCGATTTTCGAACATATAGGTAAGAAGGAAAGGTATTTACTTGATCTCAAAGGTTCTCAGGTGAATACGCTCCGTTGAAGTTCATAGTTGCAATGGGTTACCACATGGCCTTCGTACAGTACTCCATCACAACTCTGGTTTCTTTGAATCGGTTAACAGTTCTGATTAATTACAACCTTCTGGAACCAGTGAACAAATTCTACACAATCTCATATTACAGTTGTTTCAGATTTGGAAAAAATATACTTGGGTGTTCATAGTTTTGATATATTTCTTGCCGTTCCTCAGTACTCATGTCATTTTCAAGTATGAAGCCAAATCAATATACGTGGAAGAATCGCAATGTTACTCGATAGTCGCCCCAGAAATGGTCAGAACGTTAATTCTGGAATCGTCTCTTGACGATTTCTTTCAGCCAACAGTGGACATTTCGGCAGTGATCATCTTTTTCACCAGTCTTGCCACTTTCATCTCGGTTCTTGTCAACATCAGCAGCATCTGCATTGTCCGTAATCTGAGAACCCAAGTCAAAAACAAAGCAGAAGCCAATTTCCTTGTGATTATGTCAATCACGTGCGCATTCCAACTACTCGGAACTGTGATAACGGTGTCAATGGTAATAGCCACAGTTTCCGCCGTTTCCCCAACTTCCATCCTCATCGTCATTCTCCGTTTTGCCCTTCCGTGTGTCAGCGATGGATTGAGTCTTGTGCAGCCTTGGTTACTCATTTGTTTCAGTCATGCAGTAAGTCAGTGCATGTCTGGACTCGAAAGTTCCCATATTTCAGATGAGGCAGCAAGTGAAGTTGTTCTTCGGATGGAAGCCTCAACCACTCGGTCCCTCCAATCAAATGTTCCAAATCCGTTCTGTCACCAACTGACCTATTCTCTCGGATTCTCTCGTTTCATATGATCTTTCCAATTAATAAATGCACTCTCTCAAAGTCCATTGTGACGTCTGTGACTTAAGCGCAATTAGCATGTCTAGTCACGACATTTCAAAACGAGAAGAGAGGATACACACTTTGTCCTCTGATTGTTATCCCGACGAAGCCTTCAGAAGTGAAAAACAAGAGGATATTGGTCCCGACGGGAACCACAGGAACCATGAAAACCGAACCGAACTTGAGAATGTCCCTTCTGCTCACTTGACATTATCCTAATCATCCCGTCGCCTCCAGGGACAGTTCATTTCCGGGTCCAGTCTGATAGCCCGCCGGTATCATTCGTCATTTCTCCGGGGAACTTCCACTGTCAACTAACTGGCTGAATACATCCACGCCTCCACTCATTCGTTCCGATGGCCAACTCTGTGATCGCTTTCCTTGTTTCCTTGGTCTATGCTATCCCTTCTCTGGTTCTCTATCTAGTCACAGTCGTCATCATCATCTGGTACTGGCCCAACATAAAATCATCGTTCTACCAGTTCTACATCTTCGAGTTTCTTATGAATGCCATGACTTTCTGGAACGGGATCATCTCTCTTCGACTGCCCGCCGTCACGTGTTCCGATTGCCGAATGGCCAGTTATTACCGGAACGGCCACAGGAGTCACAGCTCTTTCATGAACCAGTTCCAGTACGCCATGCAGTTCCATATGGCCTACGTACAGTACACGACAACTGCCATCGTGGCCTTGAACCGACTCTCCATCATTTACAAAAGAGATTCATTCGAACCAGTAAGCCTACCGTTCAGCCGTCATCCCTATCTTATTTTTGTTTCAGTTGTGGAGAAAGTACAGCTGGGTTGTGATGATCTTCATCTACTGTGCTCCATTCGGATTCACCTACCCCATTTTTCTCCACGACACTTATTTCAGATACGATTCCAAAGGTGACAAGTTTGCTCTGCTTTGCGATTACGTTAGTTTCACCCAGCTCTGGCAAACATCTAACTGAATGTTTCAGAAGAGCAGCACAATGTTTGAATGCTTGCTCCCTTTGATGATAGCAACTACACTCATCACGATGGTTGCCAACGTCGTTAGCTTCATTCGACTGGCAAAACTCCCCTACACGCCACGTCAGCTAGGTACAAACTACAGGAAACCTAACCACTTCAATTCGTTTTCTTTTCAAGAGAAGAGCTTCCTCGCCGTGACCATTCTGGCCAGCTTCGTCCAAGTCATCGGAACGGTTCTCTCAGCTCTCATGCTGGCTTCCACCCTCGGATCCAACATCTTCTCGTACACTGGTCGGACTCTTCCGTTCGTCAGCGATGCGCTCACCCTGATTCACCCATATCTCCTCATCATTTTCTGCGTTGGGGTGAGCCATTTTAATCAAAACAATGGGATAAACAATAATGAAACCCCCGTGGAGAATAGTCTGAATTCCGGAAAACAAATGACGAAACTGATGGCGACAGAGCCTCGAAGAGAAACAAACCGTGTAAGGGAACATGTCCATCTGATAACACGACGTTCCCGGATTCCCTGTAGTAATCAAGTTGTGGAAAATACAAGCCAAAGAGTTCTGCAAATAGCGAGAACATCACTGTTATTTGGACAAATTCCTTGTAATAAACGGAAAGTTCTTCTGTTTTCGGAACCTGGTCCGTGCAGTTCCTAGTCCGCCAGACCTATCATTATCCGCAATGTGCAAAGCCACCCGGCGCATCTTGCATAGATCACTTGAACGGAGTACTCACAAATTGGTCTCTACCCCCTCATCATAGGATTTCGTAGCCGTCTTCTAATCAAGAAGTCACGCCTTGTCTCGACTAAAGTACGCTCTTTCCAGATACGCAAGCGGCTCTCCTCCATCTTCCTCCTCTGCAACTGCCTAATCCCGGATCTTCAGAACAGACTGGTCCACCCTTCTTTGACGTGACTAGACGTCTGTGATAAAGTCACGAGAGGATCTAATTACTTATTACTCATCCGCCCCGCCTCCATATCTCCAGGGACCGGCCCCATTGATAAACACTGATTTGATTCATTTGAGCCCTATTTCAACACACGCTTGGGCTGCGGCTCCTGCGTCAACATGATTACCGTGGAAAATATTGTTCTGATATTTATGTACGTTATCTGTAATGTACCATCAATTCCACTGTACATTGCTACAGTATTCGTCATCATCAAAAACTGGAAGACCATGAAGTCTTCGTTTTTCCTGCTGTATCTCTGCGACTTCTCCATGAATCTTTCCACGGCTTTCTTCACTTTCGTCACTCTGAAACTGTCCGGTTTCACGTGTGAAACATGCCTTCTGTCCCCACTGTACAATTGGCTCCAAGACACGATCATCTCGAACTTCTTGTATGCCATGATGTACCACATGTCCTACATCCAATACGCCACCACTGCCCTCATCTCTCTGAACCGACTGACGATCATCTACGATCACTACTCATGGGAGAAGATATGGAGAAAGTATTTCATCATCCCCATGCTTTTCATTGTCTTACTTCCATTGATAAGTACTGGAAAACTCTTCGTGGCGTCATGTCAATGGGGTTTCAAAGCAGAGGGAAGAACTTTTGTGCTCCGCTGCAAATCGGTATGCCTTGTTGCTTGTGGAGTAGAATGAAAAGATTTTTCTAGGACACGACAGCTCTCTACACGCCGCTCATCGTCTTCCAAGTTGTCTGCATCTTCCTCTCCATCGTTTTCAACGCGACCAGTCTGTACCTGATCGGTAGAGCATCAGCAGAAATGAGACAGAAATCCGGCAAGTTATCAAAAACCAACAACAACAAAAAAAAGTGTTTCAGAAACCAACTTCATCATTCTCATTTCGGTAACTGTCTTGGTACAGTCCATGGGAACCACCATCTCAGTAGCCCTGAACGGAGCAGAAACTTCCGAATGGACCGACAAGCTCCACTCGTACCTACTGCCCGTAATCAGCGATGCAATCACCCTCGTGCACCCCTGGCTCCTCGTACTGCTCAGCAAACCCGTGAGTCACTTATCAGGCGCTCTATCGTCAATAACAACCTGCAGATACGACGGCATATCTCTTGGGACGTCTTCCGACAACGAACCGCCAGTGTCGATGTGGTCCCGCATGTGAACTCATTGGTCGGACAGCATCAGCATCAGATGAATCAGCACGCACCGACGGCCACTTCGAGATCAACTATCAAGAATCATAATTAAAACTGAATTTCATTTTATAAGCATTTTTAAATATAATATTTTGGAAAGGAGAAGAAGTGTTAGGGGTTAGATGTTCTTGAACGGGAGCGTGTCGTGTCCTTCCTCGAACGCCGCTTTCATGCTGTTCTGAAGTTTGATCTCGTCGACTGATGTCATCAGAGCTCCTCCGGCAATGCAACCGAGAACAGCCAAGATGAACGACAGAATCGTCAGAAAGAGCACGCAGAAGCTGAGAGCAAAGTCCAGGATAATCTGTTCGTTGTCGGCGACTAAGAGTTTGGCGTCGACTCTTGGGAAGACGTAGGGGAAGATTGGGAAGAGACCTGGAGTAATTGCTGCTTGAGATGAGAGAAAGACGCGGAACTGACCAAGTAAGAATGGAACCACGGCAAAGACAGACTGTAGAGCGTTGGCAGAGAAGCAGAAGAGCGCAGCCGAGTAGCTGTTCGTTTTGACTGCGTAGAGGCCGACGAGTGGTGGGAAGAGGGAGCACGTTGCGAAGATGATTTCAATGCCGACAGCCCACAACGATCCAAATAGGATTCGGAGAACACCGATTGTGAAGATTGCTATGCAGAAAATGACCTAGAATAGAATACTTGATAGCACACTTCACAAGGGTTCTACCTGGAAAGAGCAAATACCGCTGATTTTAATCCAGTTAAGGTAGGGAGTTTGAATGGCAAGTTGGTTTGCGACGGCTCTTGGGGAAGGCTTCTGCTCGAGCATCGGAGGAACAAAGGCTCCCATTTGGGTCAGTGGGACAGGGTGACCGCCCATCGAAGGAACTGCTGATGGTGGACGGGAATGTAACTGAAAAAGTTATGCTTATTAGCTTGACGAGCTGCAATTGTAACCTGAGGTGGGTTATGAGGGAAGAAGGGGACTGCGTGTGCGTGCATTTCCATCTGATCTCTAGGAATTGTCGTGTAGGAGGGATACCTCTGAGCCATGGGATGCATCGGTGGAGCAGCCATCGACAAGGGAACGAACTCGCTTCCAGGATGCGGTTGTCTTCCGTGACTCATAGCAGAAGCTGATCGGAAGTGAGCAGCGGCCGGCGGCGGTCTGCCCCACGTCAGTTTCTGTTCTCGCGTCATTGTTCCAGCAGCACTCTCTGGGCGAGCTCGGGGCATCCTTGGTGTCGTCGGAGCCGACGGGGGAGCTTCTGCGTAGACAAACGGAGACGACTTCGGGGGCCGGAGGGTGCCGCTGTGCACTGAATCTCTGGTCGGCTTTGGGGTTCTGTTGAGGGTGGCCGCTTTGAACGGAGTATACGAGTAAGTCTCCTCCTGCTGCTCCGCATTCCACAGTTTGTTTCCATCTTTGAACTTCTTCGGCTGGAACTGCTTCGAGAGGGTGCCGGTCATCTCAGCTGGAGCGGCCGGCTCATTGTACTCGTCGTGTGTGTCCACGTTTTGAAAATAGGTCTTTGGCTGTTGGCTCATTACTGTAATAGAAACAGATGTAGAAAAAGAAAGGAAGCATGAAAAAAACAAAAATATCGGGTGAAATCAATCAAAATAACAGAGGTAAGAGAGAGAGAAGAGATAATCAGGAAAAGGTAATCGAAGATAAGTAACAAAAATCAATTAGTTATTCTTGACAGAGTACAGTAGCACCCATGCTTATCTATCGTTCGTGTACACTGTCGAAAACCAATCGAAAAAGCAATCAGATCAAGAACATGCATGTTGAAAGAGATTTGGAATCTAAAGATGGAAAGGGAAACATAATTAGGTCCGAACGAATCGTAGTGAAACGAGGCAGAGGAATGTGATAACTTCGTGGGGGTCTATCCGCGATCGCGTCTGCGTCTCGCCGGTCCACATGCTCCCGTTTCCACCCGACACGACCTTGAATTGATCCCTCCGTTTCGGCAACAAGTCGAATCGCAATAATAAGAAAGATCGGAGTTATCAGTCGGAACAAGACAAAGATACGATTCGAACAAGACAAGGGAACCAAGTGTGAGTTAGCGGGATTACCATTTGCTTCCTCCTCCTCCTCCTCTTCTGATGGCTTTTCCATGTCTTCGTTGTCCACGCGGATCACTTTTCGCAGCACCAACAGGAATAGTTTCAGCACAAGAAGGGAGTATCGACCGACATCACTACAGGCGAACATGAACCGACGAAAGGGATCAGAGGGATCTCCCACGGAGGTGAAATGTAACTCAATATGGGGGCGACGAGTCAGCAAACAAATGAGTGACCCGTGTTACAGGTTGAAAAAGACAGTGCGCTCTGATGTCAAATTATGAATTTGCAATTGGAAGCACACAAGTTTTTTGGGGAATTTCAGTTATTGAGTAGTCATCTCCACGAAAAAAAAGAGAAAATAGGTGTGAAACAAATCAGAGAGAAACCCATTGATGAAAAATGGAGATAGAAGATAGTATCTGCTTCAGGGGTGGGCACACCCAGATATCCCACGAAAGTGAGCGGAGACGACAGAAAAACGTTTGAAAATCGTCGAGAAGAAACTTGAAAAAGCGACGAGGGAACATGTTCTCGGACCGCAGTCCTATCTCGATTATCTGTCTCTGCTTCCTGCCCCGCACCACAAGAACTTTCGCTTGGATCTATCCTGAATCAGTGTCCCACACACTGCGTATTTGTAACACTGTTGTGGCTGGGATCTGCTGATTTATTGTTTCGGAAGGGAGAAAGGTTAGCAAGTTCGAACAGGTTTCCATCGGCGACCTGGAAACGGGCGGTTATGTTTTGATAAGCAGCGGATCTTTTGCGTAAACTTCAGATTCTTATCACGTAATCAACCTGATTTCGAATTGTATTTTCTATCCTTCTCAGTGTAAACAGTAGAGTTTTCAGCCATGATGAAAATTTCTGATGAAAGAACGAATAAGGAGATCTCCTGATGAATGAGGCAACGAGGTCGAGTTAATGATAAGATTCGATCAACGAAACAGAAAATGAAGGTCACGAGAGTGTCTGGATGTCGTTGTTTTCCACTCATCAGGCCCAGACGCAATCAGATCGATCAAGCTAAACAGAGCATTTTCTCAATCACTTTCCAGTATGTTCTTTGAGTCAAAGGCTTATTAGTAAGGCATTCATTCTTGTACCGAATAAATACTATGACAGAATTATCAGAATGTACAGTGTCGCGGGTATCATCCATTGGCTCGTCGTCTACTTTCCGTACCATCCTCCGTAAGGTCCTCCGTAACCTCCACCGTATCCTCCCCATGGACCTCCTCCCCAACGTCTTCTCCATCCACCACCGTATCCTCCGTATGGTCCTCCTCCGTATCCGCCCCATGGGCCTCCTCCGTATCCACCTCCGTATGGTCCATCTGAAGATTTGCAACAGTTAGGAAACTTTGACAGGGCCAAACTCACATCCCCACTGGGCATCGACAACTGCCAGGATGGCAATGAGAAGCACTGCAATCAGAAGCGAAGTAGAAATCATGTCTCAAGGAGTGATGATCAACTGACAGTCTCATTCCGTTTATATACCACTCCTCGCCGCCCTTTTTCTTGTTCTTCGCCCAGCAGACAGCGTCGGTGAGAAGAAGACGCAGACGCCGTGCCTCACGTCATCGGCCAGATTCTGACCTTCTGCACTGCCGGTCGAGAGTAGTGACCTTCTTTTTTCGCTCGTCTGCTGACCGATGACCCCTGCGCTTTCAATTTTTTGCGTGCCAACCGTTTCAAATTGTTCTTCAGTGGGCAGTTGAGTAAGAATTCGGCAGATGACCGCTGCTGAGATCATGACATCACTGCTTCTTCTTCGCCAAACCACCGTATTCCACTTCCTTTATGTCAACAGTTTAATACGATCCAAATGTGATAACCGTTCTGATTTGTGTTTTCTGTCATCAGTGAAACAGTCTGATCTGCCGGTCACACCGAGAAGAAGTAGAACACAACATAGCAAACATGAACGACGTTGGAGAGAATGACGCCAAATGTATTGCACTTATTCTCAGTGCATCAACAACACACGAAAACTTGGACTTTCAGATGTCAAGCATTAATGAATCAAATTCCAGTTTCTGAGGCCTTTTCGAAACCAATCTATCATCTCGTTCGAGCGAATCAGTTCATAATTATTTCATTTTGACATTGATATTTCTTTTTTTTTTGAATAATCAGTGAATAAACTATTTGTCATTTGTCTGTTCTCGATGTACTTTTGCATAAAGCCGGAACTTCTGGGAGGCGCTCTCAACTGCTTCCACCTGCTCTTCGCATGAGGATCTTTTTGTTGTGCACCTCACTTTCGCATTCATTATCCTCGCAATCTCTTCTAAATTCTAATGAAAACAAAGAGAAGGTTCTACGTCTCCCCCGGCGCCGTCCTCCTCCAATTCTCATTTCCATTTCCGTGCGCAGCCAGCTCACCGAGCACTCTCTCCCTCTCCGTGAGCCCTTTTTCGTCAAATTGGACGAACGAGCGAAGCGACCATAAAAAATTATTCCCCGTCGTCCTCGCCCGTAGCCGTGGAGTGGAGTGGAAACGAGACGAATCGACTCTGTGGTTCTTTTCCAAATTGCACCCTCCGCCGCACACTTTCTTTTATTTCAACACTTCTCTCTTCGGATTTTCAGCTCACCGACAAAGAATCGAGATATCTCAGATTCTTGTCTTATCTCTCCTCTGACAATGCAACAGTTTCCGGTTCTCGTGACTCCAAGATTGCACAACATCTCACATTCCTTCCCGTTTCCTCGGTTTTCTTCACATCATTCTTGGCTTCGAATAATCTGGATGGCGGCTGCAAATTTCGTTGTTGTGACGTCTCTTGCCACCTCTTTCCATTTCCACATGACTCATCCAAAACACAACAATTGAAGAATCTGGAAATGCCGATCGACAACTGACACGTCATTGTGCGTCTATGAATCGATCGCTTCCTCATATCCATAAAGTTTTCGTCCTCCCTATTTGCTGACATTAGAACTTCAGCAGTACAGCCGATCCCTATTCAGTCGTTGTTTTTTTTTCCGACTCGGCGCATCTGAAGTCCCCTGGCTCCTTCAAAACATGATAACAAGTAAACTCTACGTTTCTATGCGTGTCAATCTCTATACTCCGGCCTCCCTATCTCTTCCAAAACTTCTAATTATTCCTGCCCGTATCAGACCTACAATTTTCGCGCCCCATTGTTGTTGACTGTGTTCTCGAATTTGCCCGCGCCCTCTCCTCTTTCTCTAATCCTCTTTCTCTTTTCAACAGGTCCGTTCGCCATGTGTTGGATCATCTTTCTCCTCCGGATGATGATCAAGAAGCGCGAGCCGGTCGAAAGCGAGGACGCCTACACTCTGGCAAACCGGGACCGAGACGGATACGTCGAAGAGGAGTCGCCCGTCGAGGAGGACCCGTTCGATTTCGGCAATCTGCCCGTCGACCTCGTCTGCAAGGTGTTCAGTCAGGTGAGTCGTCCCTCCGGCCAAATATCAATCAATCAGTGCTTTCAGCTCTCGTACACAGATGCCATCCACCTCCGCAACTCCAGTCGTCAAGCTCTATCCGTCTACAATAATTGCAGAGGACAGATCAAAGGACCGAGAGTCGATGCGTTTGTCAACATCGAAGAAGGCAGAATTGTGGCGAGTTGACGATACAAAACTTCTCAGAAAAGTTCTGATCTTCCAGACTCGTGCTCGCCCGTATCGTGTTCTTTGCGGAGAAGGTACTTTGATTCCGGAAGACGAGAGAGCCGTGTTCTTTCGAAACGCCGATGTCGCCCTGTCGCTCCGGTTCGGATTTGTGAGCTGTCTTCTGAAAAAGTTATTCTCATAAAATGAATGTTTTAGAACAATGTGACCTCCCGGATCGCTTCGACCATCCTGGATACATTCGCCAAGTCTAACTTGGAATCGGTGACGGTCAAGGCGAACACCATCTCGCAAAAGACAAAAGATCTGGTGAACAGCTTGAAGTGCCTCCGCGTCACCCTCAACATCGGACGCTATGATGAGAATGTGGCTGAAGTAGCAAATGTGTGTTCTTCCTTTTCCCTCTCGACAACTAAAGATTTTTTTCAGGTGAAGAGTCTGCAGATCAAGCACGAGCTCATGTTCTTCCAACTCGAGTCCATTGTCCGTCGCGACCTCGACCTGCGCTACCTCAACGCCACCGTCACCGCTGCCGCCATTCCCCGGATCATGGAATGCATCTCGGAATGGAAAGCGAACCGACGCGTCATTCACAGCTGGTACTTCCTGGTGCCACTCGTCGAGATCCTTCAGATGTTCGGAGGCATCCCCCTCGACTGGAGACGTTCCATCTGCCGCAGAGAAGATGGCACCGGACGTCTTCTGATGCAAACACACACTGTTGCTCCGCAAATCGGAGACCCTGTAACCTATCAATCTGTAAACTGGCTCTGTATGTAAACTCTCTGTTCTTTAATTGTACTTACGAAAGTTGCAAAACATTTGTAACTTTCCTCCTGTTCCTATTCACATTTTGACTGATTTGGCTGCCTAGCAGACCTTTTTGTGATTCTTTAACCTGCTCAACGCTTTATTTTCAGATATAATTAGTATTGTGCACTATTAACTCGTATGAATGAATCACTCTTGAACTTCGACCGAGTTGTTTTGTTCTTCTGGGGACGTTTGAACTGTTTCAGAATGGAAGAAAAGTGAGATCACGAAGAAAACAGCAAAAATAGAAGCAACGACTGCAAAGTAACCCGCGTAGACGACGAACTGGAAAGGAAAATGAAAGGGTTGAATAGTTCAGAAAAACACTGACCTGTGTTCTGATATCAAAATGAAGGAACCGGGAATCGACAACGATAAGAGTGAGCAGGGACTGCAGACAGACGGCCACGAACGTGTTGCATCCGAAGATCAGACCGTGGTTGTTCGATGACAGCTCCTTTGCGACATTGGCTCTGGAACCTCATTTTGTAGTAATGCAGAAAGGAATCAACTCACGATGCAGCAGTGATCAACATGTGATAGATCGAGCTGATGACAATGTACGAAACGTAAGCCACGAGAACCGTTGTTGTCTGCGAACAGACGTAGAGAAGCCCAGACACGATGGCCGAGGTGACAAACAGAATGAGTTGTCCGTGCTGAGTCCAGTTGATGGAAAGATAGTGGATAAAGAAGGAAAGGAAGGCTCCGAGGCAGGTGTTCACGAATTCGACGACTCCATTCGCCACGTCATCCGGGTCCGTCTGCATCTGCTTCCATAACGATTGTGTGTAGTTTTGCACTTGATACACTCCGCAACTGGCAAGTGCCCACCATAGAGACCACTTCAGAAGTTCCTGGTTCTTCGAGCAGATCTTCAATTCCTCCAGTGTCTTCTTGAAGTACTCACGAGTGTAGCTGACTTTCTGTTCTTCTGGATGGGTGATAAGTCTAAACGTTTTTATTTTCTAACTTCTGCATCAACTTTCTCTCACTCTTCTTCATGTTGTTCCACAGTTGGCAGTTCCAACACTGATACCTTTCCTTTCTCCGATTTGACACGTGGCAGGAACACAGCTATGACGGTAACGATAGTGACAGCCGCTAGGGAGATCTGGTTCAGAGTGAGATAACTTGCGGAATGAGTGGAGATGAGCGTCTGTCCCAAACCAAAAGCCAGCAACTTTCCAAACAACGCTGCGGCCCGGATGTACGAAGTGGCTCTCTTGTAATGCTTCTTGTCGACGATAGAGTAAATGTACGAGTAATAGGCTATTTCAGCTGCAGATGCCACTCCTGAATGCAACGAATTCAAGAAAGTTTCGAAGAGTCACACGAACCAAAAGCCACTTGCATCACTTGCATTTGAGAGACTCCTTTCCCGAAAACGAGCAGTGCCCACGTGGCAACCAGTCCGATTGCCTCGATCATTACAATCGGTTTGTACCTGAGTATGTCAGTGAGGATGAACATCGGGATGAGGGCCAGCATGTAGGAATAGGTCCAGTACGGATACACCTGGGAGTAGAGCTCATCAAGAGTCAGGTTCTTTTCCGGAGACGCCAGGAACGGAGTGAGGAATGGAGTGGCTGGACGGAACTCCTTGACTGCTCCGTAGAGGCAGAGGACGGCCGTGGTCGTGCCCCAGTCCATTGTGCCCAAGTCTGCAATAAAGATTGGCAAATGTTTAGGTCACGTCCTGAAGATATCAGCGTTTTTATCTTTATTTACACATAAAAAAGAAACTGGTGGGAGGGTGGGGACTTCGAGAATTCAAGAAATGAACGGAACGTTTCACATAAAGGAAGCAGATTGTTTGCAGGAGCGAATGGAAAAAAAGCAGAAGAGCCGAGACGAGAGAATGATCAGCCACACAGGGTGGCCCCGAGATCACAGACGAGCGGGGAAAAAGAAGAAGCGAGAGAAAGGAAGAGAAAGAGACAGAGACAGGAGAAAATGGCTGATTGAAGGAAAAGGCGAGGAAAATGTAAGAAGTTGCGGTGGGAGCGGGTGCGGGCGCAAAGTGCACGGGAACTAAATCAGGGAAGAGATACGCAGGTGGCAAAAGATATGGGAACGAGTGGGGAAGACGCAGAGAAATAGAAACATGGTATGGAGGGGAGACGATGAAGCGGGAGGGAGCAGCAGGCGACGACTTCAAGAAGAGTAGGGACCTGGAAGCAGGAGGTTACGGTAACTACAGTAACCCGTTCAACTAGCATGTTCCACTAGCTACTGGGTGATGGGGTGCCTGGTTGTTGCTTCGTCGCTTCTTGGCCCATTCCTCCATGTATCCACTTTTGATGCTGTCGACGACATACGAGACCACGCACATCCAACTTTTCACAGCCTCTCGTTTCGAACGGACACACTCGACTTTTGTGATGAGCTACAAATGATTTATGGGTTCGAAGAGTTCGGTTTCGGTCGATTACCTCAGTGAACGCTTCTCCGAGTTGGTCGAATACGACACCGCAGCACTTCTCATTCATGTTCACGTGGGCAGCACCGACATCTTGGCACTTTGCAAGAACAATCTTTGCTGGCTGATGGAGATCTGTCATCAAGGAGTCCAACAGTTCGGATAGTAACTTGGCATGGGAATTGAGGTCACACACGGAGTTGCTGCTGAATCCGCCCACAATGGACATCTTCTGGAACATCTCACGGCACACCGGAGAGCGTTGCATCAACACTTTGAAGACTTGAGTGAAGAGACTGCTCTGCGTCTTTATGCGTGGCCAAGTAGAGGTCAAGAGTTGGACTTGATGTCTAGAAAAATAAAGGTTGTTTCGGGTCCGGAACTTTCAGAAAAAGAGCTTCCTGGTCAAGAAGTTGACTGGTGCGTGGTCTACTGAATAACTCACGGTGACAAATGGATGGCGTCGATGAAGGAGATGTTGTCCGCGCCACTGCTGTTCTCCAGATGAATCGTCGCTCGGCTCATTCTGCGCGACGGTACGTTGTTTCCCATTTGCTCGCTGAACGAACGGCGTCTGAAAAGTTCTAGGATCACGTCATCTCGTCTCCGAGTACATGTCATTTCCTTCCGACCCGGGGCCGCCATCCGTACCATTTTCTGACGAGAGAACGAAAGAAAAACGGAGATGGAGGAGCAATAAGCAAGAAAGAGTTGGCTTCCGAACAAACGGAAACAAGTCGGATGGGTTGGCGGCGCGTGCAGAAACGAGGCCATAGAAAAACGGAGTTATGCAAAGCGGCCTTTGTGCCAGATTTCACAAGATCAAACTTTTCTGTTAACTTTCGCGCATGACTCACGGTGAAGAACTGTTTGAGAAGTCGGCGGAAAGACGGTGTTGGTTGGGGGACGGTGGCGGAAGGGCGACTGACGGACGAGGAGTAGTGCACGAATGTTTCGCCTGGAAAGACTTATTTTGGAACCAAACGGTACTCGAGTAGAAGGGAGGAAGTAGTGCGTTATGAACAAGAACGGATATGTATTGCAACACGCAAACACGCACAACTATCTTTCTTGCGGATTTGCATGGGTGAGCAAGAGAACAGCTCGGCGAGCAACCTATCCAACTAATCAGGTTGAAAGGGTGTGGGAGGGCACGTGAATACATTTGCAGCCACTCTGCGGATAACCAAATAATTTCATTTGAAAGCGAAAGTGCATGATTTCAGTTTATTCGATGTCACGGATCGGAGAGGTCGGCGGGAGAGAGAAAGAGATGTAGAACATATCCAACTAGTATCAACCTCCACTTCTGACAAAAGACAAATGAAAAAATGGCGGCGCTGTCGACGACGACGACAAATACGGAACACACACACATACATACCGCGGAAAGAACAAAAAACAAAACAAGCGCCTAGGAGTAAGGCGGAATGGGAATCAGACCCGAGTAAAGTGGGGGTCACGACGGATGAGTGAGAAGTGTGAGGAGCTGAGCAGAAGCGGAGCACGACGACTAGTGGTTTATTGTGAGGAGGAGTGGTGTGTATGTGTTGCACGGAGCATCTCTCCTCTCTCATTTCATTGAGGAACAAGGAAGAGATGAGGGGAAGAGAATGATTTGCTCTTGGGTGATGCGAGAATACAGGCTGCCCCGCCGCGCCCATCGTCATCGCCTATGAATGGTCGTGGAGCCGGGGAGCGGCGTCCGTCAAAGTGGAAACGAGGCCATTCATATCCGAATACTTTCCATTCCTATCCTCATCTCATCTTTTTTGTACAACATTAGAAGGCGGAGAAGATGACGTCGTGTGATGGCTGACACACATACTTTTGCGTAATGGGCTCGTCGCGATGGTGGAAGTGCCACTGGTGGCACATCGGAGCAGTTGGGGAACAAGAAAAAACAAGAAGGCAGTGAGTGTCACACCAAACTGCCTCCTAATTCTTGCCGCTTCAAAGCCACTTCCTCTCCCCGAAATGTTTCGAATCAAGATTTGGCGGCGGAGCAAGACGGGTAACAGCCAACCACATAGCGGGAGACACAAACGTGACAAAACTCAAAAAGTCACTGTTCGGCTGCTCTGACGACTGCTCTGTCATTTCCAACAAGAAGCAGGTGAACTAGGATGGAGCAGGATGCAGCTGTCGACCAAGTTGGAACTTCGATATCGCATTCCATCCAGGCTTCATCATCGTTGTCTCACGCGAATAATTCACTGATTCACTCATCGAATATATAAGTTTTGTCTCTTTGGTGAGATTAAGAGATCGAAACTATTCCTATATTGGAATAAGAATGACGACAGTGAGCACAAAGAGCATGCGGGGATGACTGTCACATTAGGTCAGCAGTTAACATTGAAGGTGGATCAAACTGACATAACTCGAGATGAAGAAAGAAAGGAATGGCGACGTTACTCGGAATCCATCTCCGAGCTTACTGATGACTTTTCGATATCTGACACATCCTAATCTCTTATCATGTGACACTCGTAGCTAAAAGGCTTCTCGGATTAGGCTGGTAAGGTGCAATTTGATGGCACAGATCACCAAAACTCAGAGGGCATTCTGTCATCCGGAAACACAACATTATGAGACGGGACCAGAAGCGAAAACAGCGTCTCCGGTGCGCAACGAACAAGGTCGGGAAGGTGGTATCGGAGACCGGCGGAGAGCGGGAAATGATAAATGAAGCGAAAGAATTCGGAAACGACTCCGAGGGCTTTCTTTCTCGGTGAGTGTGAAGAAATAACCGCTCTCGGAGCATTGAGTACGTGTACGAAACGAGCACAGAGACGATGATGCCCATGCAATTTCGATGACAACTTCGGAAGGCCACTTTGAATGGGAAACGAGGGAGGAGCAGGCAGGACGGCTCTGATTTCAAGGATAATTTGGTTGAAACCGGATACAGTGCCATTACGACGGATGACACTGATCTTGTAGGTGTGGGAAAGAACGGTGATGACGAGGAGAGTGCTCAGCGACCGGAACTCGAGAATGAGGTAGCAGTACCTCTTCAGGGCTCACTGGTTTCAAGTATCACGTGCTTCGAAACATGTGATTCTCGAGGAGCGTGTCGTGACGGATCAGTGACAGAGCCACGGTAGCTACGAGAATCAAAAGAATACCGATGACAAGAAAACAACTGAACAGTGATGTCAGCGAAGAACTTGCCTCTGCACGGGCTCGTCTGATTGAGGCTAATGTGGAAAGTGCTGCTGGCTCACCTTGTTGAACATGCCGGCGTCTAGACTTCTGCGCGTCCGCACATCGGCATTCGTCACAGTCGAATGATCGTTGCCCATGACTCGTGCTGCAAGAAAAACGTTTATAAGACAAAAAATATAGAACACGGAGAGCATAGAAAGGAAATGCAATAAAACTAATACTAATACCGAGAGATTACCCCCGGAGTCAGGAAGACGAATTGAGTAGGGCGCCGAGAGGCCGGCGGGTGTGTGTGGGTGGGGTGGAACCCTTTGGCTCATCATCCAATCATTTTTTTTCTCGTTTTGCACATTCCGTCTATCAATATGCTTCAGAAGGGAAAAGAAGGTACTCTGGTGAAGTGGGCGCAAGGGAGAAGGAGGAGCAGGTCAAGTGACGGGGCCGCTTGTTTTCAAGAGCGAGAAAGAAGTCATAAGTGGAGTCGATTTCAAACTTTTTCGTCTAGTTGTTGTTTGAGGAAAACTGGAAAACGAAGGAGAGATCTCTGGGAGAGTGTCCATAACTGGCAGGTCGTGGCTGTAATGGGAAAACGAGACAAGTTGCGACGAGGTCCCGATTCTGTGTTCAGATCAGCAATAACAGACATTTCCTTGTTTTCGCAACGGTTCTCAATCGAAAGCTCTTAGGCCCTGGGAGCTATTTCAATTGACGAATCTCGAAGAAAACCGAAATTGACCTCCTCGTGCTTGTTTTCGGCGAGAGAATCAACACTTATTCTTCCTCTCCTCCCGATTTTCCTTTCTTTATTTTATGAGATCGGCTCCCCGAATGAGTGACAAATGGGGTGGCCGTCGTCTGCCATACGAGCACATTTAGGGCCACTGGCCGGAAATCACACATCTGGAAGTAATAAGAAATCGGATAGTGGTCCTTTTTCGGAAAAAAGGCGAACGACTCGCAGAAGGGCTCGAAAACAAAAGGGCCGAAGGCAATAGGCACTTTTGTAATGGGCTTTTGAGGCGGACGAGCCCATTTCGAAATGACGCGGGATCTTCGTTTCTAAGGGAGACGATACTGGGAAACGAGAAGCGATCAGTGAATCCGCAGACTAATTTCCGTATAATTGTCAGGGGAAATAATTGGAGAGTCTGGGTTGACATCCGTTTTGTTCGGTTTTCTGTCTAGACTACGGTAGATGGTAACGTCAGCGAGTATATAAGAGAAGCTTGTGAGTAAAAGAGGAGTTGAGGAGCAGGTTTCAGACTTTCAAAAAAGGGCACAGGTCCGTTTCGGAGGAAATGGAAACTTCCAGACCTAAACTTGAAAAGCGGTCGAATAACAAGGATGGAACACGCGAACGGAGGAGTCCTCCCGTCGGCGGGAGCAGCGAAAAACCAATCGAATCATGCTCGATTCGGTAATGAGATTGGTCGACACCACGACTACCACACATCCATTCAACCAACTAAGCGATCAGCACGAATGAAAACAAAAAAGTGTTTAGAGATGAGGTAGGAGTGGGAGAAGGAAGAGACAAGGAGAGGACCACCGGTGGCGAAGAATTGAAATCCCGGTGGTCACGGAAAAGAAGAAAAAGAAGAAGAAAGAGAAGAAGAAGTCAGTGTCGACGACCCAAAAACATTCATATTCAAGGGAGGAGAACGATGTGCAAATTGAGAGGAGCAGGACAGGACCTCGTTTATATGCGAAGTATCTCGACAAGTGAGTAACATTCCAAAGATTGCACCTCTAACAACGTCACAACATTGATGCTGAACTGGCGAATGAGCGGTTTTGGAAGGAGAAGTTCTCTTCCGGGATGATATCAGTTGGACTGAATTATTCAACCGGGTTCAACGGGAAATCTCTAGAACTTGGTTCTGTTGCACCGAAAATAGAATGTGTAGGTTGGAAGAAGAAGAAAGTTCCGGATGGTGAGCGGATGGAGAAGGTCGGGACTGGATAGGTAGGAGACGAGTATTCCGTCGAGATTGCTAATTAGAACGTCATATCTGAATGTTAGAGGGTACCAGCTGACTGTATGATTCATTGGGATTACTTGATTTCCACGAGGGAGCCATCACTGATAATTAGTTAGAGCCTAGGAGAGAGTAAACTTTGAATGTAGAAGAAGACCAAGAACCGAAGAACAGGAAGAAAAGAGCGGAAGGAAGAAAGGTGCGCGGAAGCCGGAGCGGCTCAAAAAAAAGAGTTTTTGGGAGGAAGACTGGTCAACGTAACATTCTAACCTAGTTTTCGCCTTTTCGACCGGCAAATCGATAGCATTACGTTGTAAATACACGTATAACTATATTTGGACGGGCTCCTCGGGTCCAAAGGTGTTCTCCCCGCCAAGCCTGCCCACTTCTTTTCGCCTCCTTTGAAAACGAAGTGTGTACTCAGGAAGTGGGCGGAGCCAGAGTCCCCGAAAAGAAAAACAGAAAAACAGGAGGATATCTATAATTATGAAGCGGAAAGGTTGGGAGGAGAGGCAGAAAGAGGTATGATTCTGAGGTTCTGAAATAGATTCGAAAATAAGAGGGAGCCACGGGCTGGTTCTCACGAGCTGTTATTTCGGAAAGAATGACCCGACAAACCGGACTTTGAGTTTGATTAGAGGTCGAATGATTGGAGCTGAACTGGAGCAGTTTGAAGACAAGGAGAGACGCTACCGTATCCAGTATGAAACGAGAAGTGAGGTTGGGTGCGAAAGCACACGGATCATGTGAGGCGGCATTCCGAGAAGTGAACGGTCTCTTCGGAAACGACATGATGTGTCTTGGTTGTTTGTGTTGGCTAGTTAGTTGAGCCTTATACCAGGGCGTGGAACGGAAACTGAAAATAATTGGGAGAAGGCCGCGCCACATGACGAGAAGGGAGAAACTCGACGCGCCAAAGAGAGCGAATGATGGAAGATGAATAATATTATGACGGAAAAGGAAAACCAGTGGTGAAGAAAAACGACAAAGTTGATCAAGGAGGAAAGGCCAGAAACGGAAAGAAAACGGGAGATCACTGATTTAAAGACTGAATAACGAATGACTGTTTGGGTAGGAGAGAAGAGAAAAAGGGGCGATCCAGCGAGAATGTATTTATTTTTTATTTACGCTAATCTTCTCGGACACCGCACATCAGTGCGTGTTCATAAGCTAATCTCCTTTCTCACTACCACTTTAGAGCACTTTTGGGATAGCTTCGTTTCGAGACCAGAGGCCACTCAAACATTCTGAAAACTTGAGATGCGATTAGAAGAAGTGAATGAGTCAGACTCAAAGATCCTTGACGACCGAAATACGATACTGCCCTTTTGAGAGGAATGTAAATAATGGATGCTAATCTGGTTTCTTATTCCATTTAGAGATCAGCTAGTTCGAAATGGAAAGAAGAGCTGTTTTCGACTAATAAATGTGCTGTGAGACGGAAGTGGAGCAACATCTGAAAAACAATGGAGAGATGGACAATTGAAATGAGAGTTGAAGTTGCACTGGCTGCAGATCATGGCGGGAATTTGAAATGTTCTCAAGTCGTCTTAGGAAGCGCTTGTTCCGGGGGAGGATAAGACGTCATCAGAGCGAGATAAGGGCACTTCGTTTTATTTTGAGGCAGAGCACAATCAACAAGATTAATCACGCACATAAATAAATATTTTTTCTCAATCGAACCAAAATGACACAGAAATTGAAGGAGTAGTTGACCTGACGAAGTGCCACCACCTTTCCGGAATGAAGAGAGCATCTCCGGACCGGACAACAGCGTCGAAGACATGGATTCCGGAGAAATCGGGAAACTCGGTCAGATCCGGGATTTCTACGTCAACCTAGCAAATGTATTATGTAAATTTGAGTGAATATGTAAATGTTACCTGGCTGGTGTTCGAGAGCATTCCATCGAATGGATAAACTGCTTCCGAGTCTTCTGGAGCCACCATCCGAACCAATTTGATTCCATCTATCTGAACGAACATGTTCTTTCGGGGATCCGTGTGGAGTGGCGACACCGTGCCAGCAGGACCGATCCACATGTTCATATCGACGTTCTCCGCATTTTCGGACTCTCCGAAACAGATGTCAGGGATGATGACGTCACGCTTCAGATGGGGAACTTGATCGAAGAGACGATGTTGGGCAAGGTAGAGACGCTGGTTCTAAAAGAAGTGTGGTCGAGCACTTGGGGGAGGCACTTCGTGTTGACAACTGACCTCAGAATTTGTGATGAACTCGTGGAACGTCATCATTCTTTGTGACCAGTCCTCATCAGAGTACTTTGTTCCGACTTCAACTGGAAATGTTCGACTGTGCATCTGCTGCAGCAGGAACGGGATGTCCCACTTCCCAACGGCCGGCATGTTCCGAGCGAGACCTCGGACCAGAAGAGGAGTTCCGTTGTGAACTGCTGCCACGAGTCTCTCGAAAGTCGATTCATCATCCTCACATTCTTCTATTGGAATTGAGTTTTTCAGAGGGTCTAATTGTTGAACTGGATCTTG
This sequence comes from Caenorhabditis becei, assembly GCA_900536315.3. Classification (NCBI taxonomy): domain Eukaryota; kingdom Metazoa; phylum Nematoda; class Chromadorea; order Rhabditida; family Rhabditidae; genus Caenorhabditis; species Caenorhabditis becei. Next base: position 698,089 of record LR539397.1, on the reverse strand, counting down.
ACAGTGAGAGAACGTCGGGTGTATCTCGATGTTTTCTGTGGACACACCCGGCAAATACTCGTGAATGAGCCAAGCAAGCTGTCGGAGCGGCACGTCTTCCTCATCGAGTCTGCCCATGCAAAGGCCTTTGTCGGCTATTATGATGGCTTTCTGAGCACAAACTTCAAAAATTGATCAATGAAAGAGTGTTACCTTGAACTTTTGCAGTTTGAAAAGAATGAAACTTTCAACAAAGCTGACCAGTGCGTACAACTTTCTCCAGTTCTCGTCGACCTCATTGAAGTGTCCAGTGTTCAGTTTCGTATCTGCTAGTGTCAGCAGGAAGATGGCTTCCTTCACAATATCCTCTGTACATGTTGGGTTCTCCAGATTCTCCAAATAGCTTGATGACTTTGAACAGAAACTTTGAAACCTTTTCCTTGCAATTTTCGATATCACATTGTCATCCAGGTGGAGGTGCAGACTGCAGATGTTCCAGGTGTCCAGATTCTGAAAACGATCAGAACTCAATTAAGTTATCAAGAATGTCGCTATAACTTATTTATTTTATCAAACTTGTCAAATCGAAAACCTAATATTTTAAAGTATCACAGATATTTTTGGATTGAAGCTATTTTCAGAATGTGATGAAGGAATGTGAGAATTAGGGAATGTTACAACTGGTCGACCTCGAGTCTCTGCTTGAAGCTCTCGATTTTCTGACGGAGCGAGGGGGAACGGGCGTCGTGTTCGTCGTAGCTCACATCCACTTTTTCCGATCTGAAACATTCATTATAACCTGATTCTCAAGTGAGCTACTCACTGATGTTTCAAGAACATTTCAATGGAAAGAGGCGTGCCCCAAAAGATTGTCTGATGCGGGATGAAAGTGCCGTCTTCAATCCATACCTTCGTGAGGATTGTGAATCTGAATTCAGAACAATACGTTACTATGTGACAATTCGAGTTACCCCAGGGATACATAAGCTTGAATGGCGGAGACCTGAGCGTGTGCGTAGATCGAAGAGTTCGGGATCTCCGTCTGGATGTACAGCATCGCATCGCGGATCAGTTCTGAAGCAATTCCACGACGTCTGTATTCCTGAACGTAGATTCTTTGCAATGTTCTTCCCAAAGGACTCACTTTCAGAACAGCCACTCGTTCCATTTTCACGAGATCTTGTTCGATGTTTCGAAGACGAAGGCACCCGACGGCCGTATCTCCTCGGAACGCCACGAACCACAGTGACTCCTTCTCCTCGTTCTCGTCCCATTCCATGCTCTCCGGACAGTTCTGCTCTTCGATGAACACCTTCCGACGGATGTTCGAAACTTGGTCCCGACACTCGTCGAACTTCAGTCTTTTGTAATCCATTCTGGAAAAATTGCAGTTCGTTTAATTTGGTCCCTATCAAAAAACTGATGTTTGTTTGAATTTTGAAAGTTTCCCTCGTGGAAAATGATAAAACGCGACAACGAGACTGTGGTTGTTTGCGTTGGTCGGTGAGAATTCGAAGAACCAAAGATCAAAAAACACGTAGGGTTCCGAAATTGCGTCGATTTCCGGAAGCGGAAAAGATTGGAAGTAGTTTGAGGTCAGAACCAATAATGAAATCTGGCTTTCTTTTGTGAACTTTTGGTTTTATAATTTTTAAAATCATGGTTGAACAGGGGAATACGCTAGGGGAAAGGCACAAATGTAATACGTAATAGAAAAAAAAAGAAAATTACAACAGTTATCACAAAAACAAAATACGGGCCAGTTTAAAATGAATCTTCGGGTTCATAACAGGCAAAATGCACTAGATCACTACGAGGACTAAAAGCAACTTTCAGTATGAAAGAGAAGCAAAAAGAACAGACGAAGAAAATTTATATTAGAAAAGAGAAAGAAATCAAGCCGTCCGATGATAGTTCACTTGCTCTGGCTGAAGGACGAAAGAGTTCGCAGCAGAAGACTGACGGGCTTTTTGAGGTTTCGGGCATTTCTGGAATATGCGTTTATAGACAACGAACCTAACTTTTTTTCAAGTCATTTTTCAAATAAATAAATGATTGGCATTTACCTTCTTCTCTTCCACGTCTTCTTTTCCGTTATCTTGGTTGCTGCGAATCACCTCTTCCCGTTTCTGCTTCTCGTGATCTTCTCTTTCCTTTTCTAGTCGACTACGTTCCGTGACACGGTCGTTCTTTCTGAGCAGCGCCTTTTCCGTCGCCGATCGGACTTCACGACCGCTCTTTTCAATCTCTCGAGCAGCCTTGTGAACTTGTTTCAAAAAGTATGGGCCGCCCTTGTTGACCATCCAGTTGTACACGTAGCGAGGGATGTTGGCTTCCGGATTGTCAGAATAGGTCAGAATGTAGTCGACGCCGTGTGATTCCCAGTTGGTGTGAGCTCGAATCGACATTCGCGAAGAGTACGAGACGACACGGACGTTGTCGTCAGAAGTTGATGGGAACACCTGTGAAAGAATGGTTTCGTGCTCAAATCGATATTTTACTCACATCGGGTTGTACAGCTTCACTGTCAACGACTGCGTACTTCTCATCATCAGAGACCCATGTTCGTCGCACGTACACGTACTCGCGGGGGTACATTGGGTACGGGAACTTCGAAACCCACCGAATCAGCTCATTCTCGTTCTCTTCCTTGACCACCTCGATCGTTTTGATGTTTTCGTCCCACTCTTTGCGATATTTCAAATCATTCTGAGCGTCGAGAAACGTCCGCGGGCTTATGTCAAAGTATGTCCCGACGCACTTGTACTCGTACATCTCGTAGGGACCCTCTATCCGTCGTCGGAACGCCAACATATCCTTTTCCTCGTAGAGCAGCTCCCATCCGTGTCCGGGAGACTTGCAGTGGGCGAACTCGTCCTCGCAGTTCTCGCATTCGGCGATTCGTTCGTCGCTGATTCCGTGTTCGCGAAACGTGAATCCGACCGTCGATGCGGCGATGGCAAAAGGTGTGAAGCGTCTGTCGGAACGGTAGACGGTATACGAATATTGCACGCTGAAAAGCTGGGAATAGACACGAAAAGAGTGGAAGGACTCACGCTCTCGACTTGAATCGGAACCACTGCTGACGGAAGTTTCGAAACAAGGGGATCTAGAAGGAATTTGTTTTTGAAATTTAATAAGAGCAAACGCCTACTTGTTTGAAACAAAAGCCGGTCCAACTTCTATTCAGCATGGCTCTGATCGATTCGTCGCAAGACCATTCGAGTAGGGATACGAGTCTGGGAATGATTGATTGATAACTTTCTCTCTTTCATCATTTTTTCACGTCAAAGTCAGATAGTCTTGCGGGAGAGAACTTTATCTCTACAGAAAAGAGAGCGACCGGCTAAAGCAAAACGAGTTTATTTTAGTTCTCAAAGAGAATGGTGTAAATTTTTACAAATTTCGGACAATATAAATTTTTAGAACAAGACTCTGTGTTAAGTTAGATAAATTCGAATATTGAGAGTGAACTATCCGAATATGAACGGGGTTAAGGGAACTGGAATCACAAGAAGGAGGATGGATTGGAGAAGTTCGGACTGTTCAGTCGAAGTCTGGAGGTGGTACTGAAGCCGAGGCCATTGATGGCGGGAGATGCGAACCGTCTCCTTCGAGTGGTGGGCAGACGGTCATCATGTGAGTGGCGATCGGAGCCAGCTTATCACGCAGGGCAAGCATCGCTCCCGTGTTCGCATTCGGGCCGGCATGAACTATGAAGTAGTACTTTGCGAGCGAGTGCACAGCAATCTGATGCGACTCGTACATTGCGAAAGTTGTTTTGTGGCCACCTGCGTCTTTTTTACATTCAGCTTCATAATTTTTGAAGAGCTTACCCATTGTGAGTTTGTGGATTTGAGGAACTGTGGCAAGATGGCAAAGGATCAGCTGCTGTCTGAATCGCGAGTTTTCTAGTGTTGAATGAAGACCTGAAAGATATGCAAACGAAACACTAAACCTCAGAGCTGATTTACTCACCAACGTTCAGAATGAGTCCTCCGTCGTGATCTGTGATGAAAATGGCACATATTCCTTCATAAGCGAGCATGAGCTCTTCCAATTCTTGTTGCACGTTCATCCTTTTCCTGAAGTTTTTACAATTTTACCGGTCGAAAACAAAAAATGAGAAAAGCTTTTTCAAGCTACGAAAGCAAAAATATATCGAGTTTAGTGAAGAAATTAATGAAAAATTTGGGAGGAAAAAGCTGGAAATTGTGGTGGCCGAAGTCTCGTGATTCGGTGGACGAGAAATCCGGGAAAACCGCGCCGCACTTTGCGTTTTGACACGGGCGTGTGACTCCGCCCACATTCAACAAAAAAGTTCCAATTTTCTCCTTTTTCAGCTCCGTTGTTCCTTTTTTGCGAGCTTTTCCTTTCGTTTTGTCTCTTAAAAATTCCTTTAACCGGTTGCAAATTAATTTATCAGTCCTGTACCACGGACCACTCCAGAAAAAACTCTGAAAAACAATGATAGACCGATCGTTGCGAGACCCGTTCTGAACGAAGTGACTCGTTTTCCAAAATTCTCATCGGCATCGCACTCGAACGATTATTAGAAGCAAAACTATCCATCAACGTTTTAATGCGCTTCAAGCAATATTTTTCCTTTAAGATTGACTGCTGTATTTCGTCAAGAAAGTTGACTTTAGCTATTTTATAAAGCGCTGCATTCAGTTTATCTTAACATTATCTTGATCGTGTTATAATAAGTTCATAATAAGCTAAGCAAACTTATAGGTATGTCCGGAGCCGCTAAGAGGGTAGCGACGTCTTCCGTCAACTGGTCCAAGCTTGGTGAGCATTTTGCAATCACTATTTCTAAATAATTGATTTTTGCAGCTGAGCGCTTGGTCCCGGAGCACGCTGCTGAGCTCACCCGTGTCAAGGGTGTCAGCGGAACTTTCCAGTCCGCTGTCAGCCAGCTCCCAGCCGATCTCCCAAAGATCGACTTTGCCGCTCTCAAGAAGGCTCTCCCGGCTCACTCCGCTGTTCTTGACTCGCTCCAGAAGCAGTACGAGGCCGTCAAGATCCCATACGGAGATGTCCCAGCTGAGTACTTGAAGGAGGTCGACCAATGGGTTGAGTACAACAACGCTCGTATCAAGCTTCACGACATCAAGGTCGCCGATGGACTTCAGGATGCCAAGAAGGTTACAACGTCTAAAAAGCACCATAAAGAACGAAATGTTTAGGTCGAGGAGAAGTGGGCTAAGGCTCCACCAGTTGAGCACTTCGATCGTCAACACTTCGTCGAGTACTTCCCGGCTCACTTCTACGATCTCCGCTACCAGAACAGAATCCCAGACCCGTGCAACGTCGGACTCAACGAGACTCCGGAGATTGAGAACAGATTCAAGGACTACAAGGTAAAAAACGTTTTTCTGAACTTAGATACTCAGTTCACATTTTCAGGTTCTCCGACGTGCCGACAAGGTCGACGACCATTAAGCGACACTATGAAGCATCGTTAATTAGACACCTCCCTTCTTTTCTTCGTCACTCCCCAAATCCCTTTTTCGTTTGTATACCGACCCTCGGATGTTTTTGTAGTGTTCCTATTTTATAATTTCATTGGGGCTTCGTCGTTCTGCCTCGAAGCTTGTGTAGACTGTACATCTCCCCAGATTTTGTTCTTCATAAGAGTGGTGGCAAGATAAAGAACTTTCCGATGTTTTTCGCCCAAAACTCTATTATATGTGCGCGAATACGGTCTGTTGGCATCATTGATTACCTTCGATGATCGGATTGAAGATATCAAAACAAGTTTCTCCCTGAAGCGCCCCCACGGGAGGAATACGCGTTTTTATTATGATTGTCGCTGAATTTCCGATATGGTTTTGTTGTCGTGTTGAAGATCAAGAATTGTGCTTATCTTGGTGAAAAGTGCACCCGTCATTCCAAACAAGCGAGAAAGAGAGAATGAGGACGCCAGAGATACGTTGTCTCTTATCTTGATTCGATAAATATGCAACAAACAGCCTCCAGAGGCATTACAGGGCCAACTTGTTATTTGTCTTGAAATTCTCCTCCACACCGCAACCCGTTTTCTTTTTTTCAAACGTTCGCTCCAATCACTTTGTTTTCTGCAGGCCCGTTCCCTCACTGCGCCTTCAATGCGTCACCAACCAGTGAGTTTCTCGTTTCGAATCAACATTTGATCATGTTCTTTGAAGGGACGACGAAGGCGACAGGCTTCAGAAGCGTCCAACGGATCGATGACTTCGAGTCGTCGGTCGTCGTTTGCGCAAAATGGAAACGCTTCTCGGAAGAGTTCTGAGTTGAAAGGGTGGGCGACGATTACTGAAGAAACATTTTTAAAAATGTATAATTCAAGGCCTTGTGAACGGGTAATCCACACTGCACAAGATTCGCTGTTCTCGACGAGTTCCGGATGGACCAACTTCCGCGGATTCTTCAATTTGTCGATACTGCTTCTGGTGATTAGATATTCCCATCATTTCAGAAAATCTCATTATTTTAGGTTCTCTCAAACGGTCGGGTTGCACTTGAAAACGTGATCAAGTACGGGATTCTTATAACTCCACTTCAGTGGATTTCGACGTTCGCAGCAGATTATTCCATCTGGAACTGGCCCAACTTCGCCCTCATCGTCGGGTCCAACATCCAGATTCTCACAGTTTTCATTGTCGAAAAAACACTCGGTATGTCAATCTGCCAGGGTGCTAGACGGTAAACGTGCAAACGCGCTCCTTGGCATCAACTCTGTGTACGAAGCGAGCGAGCGAGGGGGTATCTCCGTCTCTTGGCAGTCACGTGGCCAGTTGGGCAATAACAAAAACACCCTACCAGACCCTTCAATCCCGCATTTCACTCCTCACACTATCGATCTCAGAGCGCGGATGGTTGGGAAATGCCTTCGCCGCCGTCTTCTACACTGTGCTTGTGCTCGTTCACTTGTCGATTCCTGTTATCGTCACTCTCCGGATCACGGTAATCACGTTGATCACTCCTCGGCTCTTATCAAACTGACTTTTCCAGTCCAAGAACCCGTTATGGTCTGTCGGGATGATGGGAATCTATGTGATCGAAGCTCTGAAGTTCATTTCCTATGGACACGTGAACTATTGGGCGCGTGATGCACGGAGGAGGATTTCTGAACTGAAGAGTCAGGTCACTGAACTGGCGAAAAAGACGAGCGACCCGAAGCAGTTCTGGGATCTGAAAGATGAGCTGTCGATGCATCAGATGGCCGCCGCCTATCCGAATAACCTGTCCATTTCGAACATCTACTACTTCATGGCCGCGCCGACACTCTGCTACGAGTTCAAGTTCCCGAGAACTCCGAGAATCAGAAAACACTTCTTGATAAAGAGAACTGTTGAGGTAATTAGAAAACTTCTAGGAATCAAGTAATCTCAAACTTCCAGCTCATCTTCCTCTCATTCCTGATCGCCGCTCTGGTTCAACAGTGGGTCGTGCCGACAGTCCGCAACAGCATGCGTCCGCTGAGTGAGATGGAGTTCTCCCGTTGTCTCGAACGTCTTCTGAAACTCGCCATCCCCAACCACCTCATCTGGCTGCTCTTCTTCTACACCTTCTTCCATTCGTTCCTCAACCTCGTCGCAGAACTCATCGGTTTCGCAGACCGTGAGTTCTACCGCGACTTCTGGAACTCTGAGACGATAGCCTACTTCTGGAAGTCGTGGAACATTCCCGTTCATCGATTCGCCGTTCGCCATATCTACATGCCGATGATGCGCAACAACTTCAGCACCAAAGCAGCATTTTTCGTCGTCTTCTTCGTCTCGGCGTTCTTCCATGAATACTTGGTTTCTGTGCCATTGAAGATGTTCCGATTGTGGTCTTACTACGGTATGATGGGACAGATTCCGCTCTCTTTCATAACTGACAAAATTGTGAAAGGTGGTCGTACTGGTGAGTTCGCTTCGGGTCTCGCCACGAAAAACATGTTTTTTTTCCAGGAAACATCATCGTGTGGCTCTCTCTGATAGTCGGCCAGCCACTTGCCATCCTCATGTACGGACACGACTGGTACATCCTCAACTACGGAGCCGCCGTCGGCAACCACACCATTGTGGCTTGAAGCCTTCTCAACTTTCTCCAGATGCCTTCTATTATTGCATGTTCTCTAGAGAGCTTTTCTCACCTCGTTTCTTTTTCATGTTCTATTACAGGTCTCCGTTCTCAATTTGCTCCACATTTTCCCACAAATAGTGCCATTTTCCCATTAGCACCTTGCCATTCTTCTCAAATCTCGAATCGATTCGATTAGTTAGTCAGACCGTAAAGTCGACGAACGTTCTGTGTCAAATATAAATTCCTATACATTATCCCGTTCGTCTTTTCTTTCTTCTGAAATTTGTACCATCTTTGAAGTATCTTATGTTCGTGATCTTGTTTCATCAGACCAAAATCATTTTTAGATGTCGATTTTGGTCTACGATCGCGAGCACAACTTCAAGAAATGGTACATTTACTGGCTGCCCAAGACCAAGACTCTCGGTACGTCCAGCCACGAAAACCCCATTCAGAATCCGTTGTTCAGGTGTGAAAGACGGCAGGGACATTGTCTACGAGAAGATGTGCACTCTCGCGGAACGCACTGAACTTCTCAAAGTGAGCAAGTCTCTGGTCGAAGAGAAGTGGACGTGAGTTTCCGATTGAAAGTGTTCGCATACTTCTATATTCTTCTCCAGCGCCTTGTTCTCAGAGAGCGGACTGCACATAGAGGAAGTGTGCGAGAAGGAACTCGTGCTCTCGTTCGCCCTTCAACGCAACATAACCCTGGAACGTACCGAACTGGACGGAAAGTTCGACGAGTGTCTCTACTTGGAGTACTTGGTCAGTCAACCCCCTTCGTTCCCCCAACAAACACATTTTCAGCGTCTGAAAACCCTGACCAACTGCTCTCCGATGAAACGCAAGCGGACTGCCTCCTCGGTGGACCATCCGATCGACCTGCAGGACATCAAACCACTGGTCGTCCCGAAAGTGGCTCCGGTCAAGAAGAGGACCACTCGGATGGCTGCCAAGGCCACCGGACCCGAATTCGACGAGGAAGACTGATCCTTCGTGTAATATTACTCATGTACTACTAACCCCTTCACTCACCTAATATTCCACTCGTTCCATGATTCTCTGTGCATTGCAAAATAAAGTGTATGATATCCAAAGCCAGAGGGAACTATTTATTCTTGCAAAACACTATCGTATGCATATATATAAAAAGTGTGCATATCGGCGGGGTGACTTTCGGGAAATAATTAGGCAAACTTGAATTTAGATGCTATAAATAGGAAACAATAGATAGGGGAAGGTTGAGGAAAAATGACGTTTTTACAAGTCCTCGTTCAATTTGATTTTGATTTCAAAAAGAACTGGGAACGCGAAAAATAAGAAAATGGGTCAAAGAGGGGAGAGAGAGAGAGCAATGATGTTGTGATTGTGGGGGACGGTATATTCACGGAAGAACACGACAACTCGGCCTAAAACGGAAGAGGTGGTGCCTGCACCTTACACAAAAATATAGTTCAATGTCACAGAAGTTCTGACGAATCCGTGCAGAATCGAAAGGAAATCTGAAACTCTGTGTCACTCGGAAAGAGACAGGGGCTGCATGAGAGGAAGAAGAGACGGAAATAAATAAAAGGAGTAGGCGGTAAAAAAAGGCAGAACACGAAGGACGAGTCACCAGAAATACAAAAAACACAAAAGAGGATAAGGTGATGAGAGGGGAGTGGCATAGAGCAGACGAAATGAGGCTCCTGGACAGCCACGTAGGGACCGGATTAATTCAGATGGACGAGAAAAGACAGAATTGCACAGAGTATAGTAGTAGGGTGCACATCAGTTCAGGATTCGGATGGCCGCTTCGTTCGAATGCAGCACCGGTGCCTTGTGATCGATTCCTATGTAGACCTGAGGTCCTGAAAAATATGGAAATGTAGAAATTCGTGAGACGGTTAAAGTCGAACCTCCGGTGGTGTGGTTGGACATGTCTGCTAGGTTGACTTTCTCTCCGTCGCCGAACTCGATGTACCGACACAACTGCAACTGAAAAAATCATGTAACTAGTGGTTTGTTGGACACTTTAATCACCTTTTCTCTGCTGAGCAGTGCGAACCTGTACTTGCCGAACTCCGCGTCCGACACGTCATGCAACTTCTTTCGGAGTCGATCGCGCACCTCCGTCATCAGCTCGTTGCTGCGAATTTTGATGACGAACGAGATGCCGAAGATCTTGGCGGGCTCACGATCGAAATGGACGACGGGGCACAGGAACTCCCCGGGAGAGATCTCCGTTTCGTCAATCGGAACTTCCTCTAGACGAACATTCAGCATATGCTGCAAACATAATAATGAGGAATTCGAAAGTTTCGTAGTTGTGCTTACCTGCTTGTACATCTGTCTCTGATCGATGTCGCCGATTAAGATATTCTCGTTGTACACTTGGAAGACACGTTGGTTGCACAGTGGAGCAGATGCGATTTGAAGAAGTCTGGAAACATTTATACAATGGTCACCTAGTCAAAACAAATTTCCAACCTGAACTTCCGGGATCCGGTGTCGGTGTACGGGTAGTAGCGAGAGGCTTCTCTGAACAAGTCGTTCACCGTTCCGTCCCTCTTCGGGAACAAAGTTATCTCTTCAATGAGTCCAGCAGGCGTTTGCCAAAACAGCCTGACTTGCGCTCTGCTCTTGCTAATCTCGCTGACTTCGAACGGCATGACGTGGTACGTCGCCCGGTACTTCTTGTACACCCGCGGGTCGTGGGTCGGGCGAGTCATCAAGCTCCGGCAGGTTTGCTGCTGATAATCTTCGAATGACGGCTCGAAACGAGTTCCCGTCTGTCTCGTCGAGATCAGCACCTTTTTAGGATCTACATCTAGTTGGATTCCAACTTCTTCGGCAATCGTGAAGAGTTTGTCTTCAAGGCAGACTCTTTTGAAGAAAACCGGGTGAGCTTCCTCATCCGGCTTCTTGTTGTAGAACTGCTGTACAAATTCGACATTAACGTCGACGTACAACTCGTGAAGTTTGGCTTTAGCGTTCTTTGCTGGTGATGACGCTTCGGCTTTCTCAACGACAAGGATCGATCCTTCTTGTTCATCTACGATCTTTCCAATGCTTAGCTTCGAAGTTTCATCCAATATTTCCGTATAGTTTGGTGCGTGTTCTACATAGTATTTGAGAGGAGTGTCCGTTGGCAGTCCGATCATCTCATTCAACTTCTCCTGATAATACTGGAACTTTCGGGGACTTTCAAACAGATAGTGTCCGATTGTAGTGAGCTTGTCGGTTACTATATCGTAGTACTTTACGAAGAAGAGAAGATGATCTGGAAAACATAACACATAATGAGCTTCAGTAGATTCACTCACTGTGCGGATTGTAAACTGGGAACTTTGAAGCCGGGTTGTACTCTACGTAGAGTACCTCAAAATCACAACTCAAAAACGTATCGACGCGAATGTCCTTCTTGCATTCGATGTACTGCAATTCAGAATATTATCGTTTTGTTGGAGGGGTTTAGACTTACGTCGAATGGTCTGAGTCTCGAGGTCAACTTTGGAGTCGACTTGTCTCCCGGGTACCCGTCAGACATTCTCCACAGACGGAACTTGAATTCCGATGGATCGATATTTCTGATAGCTTCTCGGCGAGCAGCCGCAGATTCATCGTCCGAATCAAACATGTCGATTTTGGGTCTGTCGCTTTTCTCGAATAGTCTGTCCTGTACGAACTGGTAGAGTTCTGCAGTGTACATGTGCTTGAAGATGGTCTCGTGCGCAGTTCGTTCGTGAATCTCGGCGTTGTCGACGAGATCGAACGAGTGATTGGTGGCCACGATATCTGGGGTGATCAGAACGACTTTCATGCACATTTGCTCCTCCTCCGCCTTCTTTTTCAGGCGATTGCGTTGCTGACGTTCCAACTCGAAAGTTTGAGAGACTTTTCTCGGGATATCCAACTCCGGAATAGGAGCAAGAACCTGATCGATGACGTTGTCTCGGATGTAAACGAGCATGTACGCCGAAGAGTTCATAGCTTTCTCTCCTCCGAAATTAGAAGCAATGGCATCGTCTATGGTGGTCCGGGAAACGACGTCATCGTCGAACTTGCACCACTTCGGACTAACCGTCGGATCGACTGTGGACTCGTAGAGATTCACGTTGATGTAGGTGACGTAGTGCCCGCCGTGGAACTCTCCGCTGTGCACGAGAACTGCGTGCAAACTGTAGACACAGTCTTCCTCCGTGAGTTCGCCGTTCAGCTCGCAGCAATTGGCCAAGTTCATCTTCTCCGGGAACGAGAATTTCTCGTTTATTTTCTGTTCCACGCCACAGTACTGGAAGCGCATTAACTGCACGTGCAGCACCGGCGGGAGCTCGACGAACTTGACTCCTTTCTCGGCTCTTTGCAGTCCGAAATCTCCAGCATCGTACTTGTTCTCGTCATCTAGCAGTTCGATGGCAGTGTAGGCTTCGAAGGCGCGTTCCACTGCAAATAACAAAACTTTTTGAGTTTTCTAACTTAGAGACTTACAGCTATCCATTCCAAGAACGTTAAGCTGAACATCATAGAAAGACTCGGTTCGCGAACTCTCGTATTCGACTTCGGTACACTTGATGAACGACTTCATGTTACCACGGAACAGGTTCGGAATCGACTTCTCCTCGTTCGTCCCCTTCATTTTGGTCTCAAGATTATCGAGCAACACTCGGCAAAACTCTTGCACATCGTGCTGGTTGAACGCATCCAGCTTGTCCCATCCGAATGCCCGAGTCAAACTATTGGTTTCAACAGCCTCATTCGACATCTGCAGTTCATAGAAGACTCTTTGCATGGCGAGGACAATGTTGCTTTCGCTTGGCTCCGTTCCCACATCCATATTGTATACGGCGCGTCTGAAGCCGGTGGTGAAGTAGAAAGCTTGAAGTATGGAGTTCATGTAGCACGTGGCTCCCTGATTGCGCAATCCGATGCATTGCGTGTGTCGCTTGCTGTCCCACCTGAAAGTTTATTTATCAATTAAGCATTGAATTTGAGAACGTACGTATAGCTAGCTCCGGTTGGAACATCAGCTGTGAAACGGCAGCGAAGTCTGATAGTGTCATCCACAACGTAGCCGTATTCCGGGTTCACCAGCGTCTCGTAGTTGTCGTAGTTCGAGAATCCCCAATCCACCTCGGTGTTATGGAAAGAGTGGTGAATCTTCTTCTGAATTGATGGCCCGTCTGAGTTGAGCACCTCCAGAGTGGCTGTTCCGTAGCAACGCCACATGCCTCGCTTCGTAATCGTGTCATCGGCATTGCACTGCAGGAAGAAGCCAAAGTTGTAGTTTGGGCGGCTGCTCTTGGAGCCGACAGTGTGACGATTGCCACCCTGATTCCTGGAAGGTGGCCTAACTTTCCATTAGCATATCTTAATAAGTTTTCTTACCTGCAAATAGCAAGGATTCGCCACGGGATGCCGCGCACAATCACTGGTTTCGATACAACCCGATTGTCGGCACGTGACATGAATTTGGAGAAAATATCAATATCGAGAGAGAGAAATCCTTCGGGCCCATACGGGTCGAGTGCAGGATCGAAAGCGGGGATATCATCGTTGTTGATATTCACAATATCCTCCGGGTCCGGCGAGCTCTGATGAATCATCTTCGCAGGCAGAGCGGTCTGTCCGTCTGAGTCTTTGAGTCGCTTTCGCAGTTCCTCACTGCGGCACCACACAATTTAGTGATGAAACGGCCAGAGTGATTCCTATAGGCAATCAACCCAGCGTGTCTCTGCAATAAATATATCGATTTTTGAGTTTTCTCATTTATATTTAGAGATGGGAGATATGAGGCAAAGAACGATATGAAACTGGTTGGAAAAATGCACACCTTTTCGTTATCAAAACGATGCAGACAACAAGCAGAACAGTTGGAGAGAATGACGTTTGGGGGCAGAGAGAGGGCGCCGCTAAGAGAGCGGAAAACAAACGGGATGAGGGGAGCCGCGCGGAAGCAAATATCGATTGATTTCGCAAATCGGCTTCACCGATTGTGAAAAAATTTTAAAAATTACGAAAGTTAATTTAAAAAATTAGGTTAATTTGAAAAACACAACTCGTCTCGACAATTCCTTTCCGCATTCACGCAAAAAAATATTTGACGTTAGCGGGCAAAAATCTTCACATGAATAGATAAAACAACTCAAAACTCATAGAAAATTCAGCGTTAGAGATCAAAAATCGATAAACATGTCACACGCTCTTGAGTTTCGCAAGTGTGTTCGCTTGCATTTTCAAAAAAAATAACGCTCCGGCGATGACCTGTGAACATGTGCGGCGACAATGCGTTTTCACGCGCCGCAAATTGCAATTAGGCCCCGCCCACATGCTTGTGCAATTCCCCGAAATGGGACTTTTTTCTTTATAAAATTGAGTGATCTTCGTGGTTTTTTCACTTTCCTCATTATCGAAATAGGTTTTTTCAAGTTATTCCGTCGAAAAACCGACAACTTACTAGAGGGTTACTCGTTTTAAGATAGTTTTAGGTCTACAATTGTTTACATTTTTTTTTCTTTTTTCAAACTCTTCCTTTGCAACTCTCTATTTCTTCGCGGTAGAATTTGCTGAAACTATTCCATCTTTCAAAAACGTTCCGTCTAGTAGATTTATTGACCTAGAAAGAAAACGTTGCATCGAAACGAACGCTCCACGTCATGAAAATCAATAACCATAAAAACGTTCAACTTTCAGGGTATAACAGACACATAATGTCGAACTGGAACGTGAATGCTTCGTCATTCGTGCCAAATCCAAACGCACGAGCCTTTGTGCCAGGTCAGCCGTACGTTCCACCGGCCGCTCAGCCTGTCCAAGAAGCCGCTGATGGTAAGCTTATTACTATTCCCTAACTCCAAGTGACTAAAAAACTAAATATCAGATTGGGAGGCTCAAGCCGATCCGTCGCCAGTCCCACCACAAGAAGCTGTTGCCCCAGCGCCAGTAGAAACTCGACCGGAAGTCGAGTCTGTTCCAACTCCACAAGAAGCCGCCCCAGCTGCCGCTGCTGAGCCAGTTCAAAAGAAAGAGGTAAATAAAAAATTATATTGAAACAAAACTAGCTGACAGAACATACATTGGTTAGAAAAGTAGCGTTCTGTTTTGTTGTCTCCGACAAATGATGAGATTTCAGCCAGAAGAGGACCTCATTGCACCACTCGCCAAAAAGTTCCAGCGGACTGTTTACGTCGACGATGGCTCCCACAAAGAGCACGTGAACATGGTCTTTGTTGGACACGTCGATGCTGGTAAATCGACGATCGGAGGACAACTGATGTTCCTCACCGGAATGGTCGACAAGCGTACCCTCGAGAAGTACGAGAGGGAAGCCAAGGAGAAGGGACGTGAGAGTTGGTACCTGTCGTGGTGCATGGACACCAACGACGAAGAGAGAGACAAGGGAAAAACCGTCGAGGTCGGACGGGCTTACTTCGAAACCGAGAAACGCCACTTCACCATCTTGGATGCACCTGGTCACAAGTCTTTTGTTCCCAACATGATTGCCGGAGCCACCCAGGCTGACTTGGCTGTTCTGGTCAGTTTCACAAAACAAGTTCTTCGAACATCTGAAGTTACAGGTCATTTCTGCCCGACGTGGTGAGTTCGAAACTGGTTTCGATCGTGGAGGCCAGACTCGTGAGCACTCCATGCTCGTCAAGACTGCTGGAGTAAAGCATCTCGTGATTCTCGTCAACAAAATGGACGATCCAACCGTCAAATGGGACGAGGAACGGTTCAAGGAGATCGAGGGAAAGCTGACTCCGTTCCTTCGCAAACTCGGATTCAACCCGAAAACCGACATCACCTACATTCCATGCTCCGGACTCACTGGATCCTTCCTCAAAGATCGCCCATCTGCCAACGAGGGAAGCTGGTACACTGGTCCATGCTTCATCGAGTTCATTGATGTGCTCCTCCCATCTTTCAAGCGTGACTTCAATGGCCCCGTCAGATGCATTGTTGTCGAAAAATATTCCGAAATGGGTACGGTTATCATCGGCAAGATGGAGTCCGGATGTGTGCAGAAGGGAGATACCCTTGTGGTCATGCCAAACAAACAGCCTGTTCAAGTCATCCAAATCTGGGCTGACGATGTGGAGACGGAGCGTGTTGTCGCTGGAGACAACATCAAGTTCAAGCTGAAGGGAATCGAAGAGAACGAGCTCCAAGGTGGATTCATCATCTGCTCTCCGGATTCGCTCGCCAAAACTGGTCGTGTCTTCGATGCCGAAGTTCTCGTTCTCGAGCACAAGTCCATCATCGCCTCCGGATACTCTTGCGTTCTTCATATTCAGTCGGCCGTCGAAGAAGTTGCTGTCAGGGTGAGTTACTGTTGCGAGTGTCAACCATCATGTACTTTTGAAGCCAGTAATTTCGCGTTTTCCAGGGAGTCATCGCTACTATTGACAAGAAAACCGGGGAGAAGAAGCGCGCAAAGTTTGTGAAGCAAGACGAGAAGTGCATCATGCGGTTAGAGAGTCCCGAATCGTTCGTCCTGGAGCCGTTCAAGGAGTATCCGTATCTCGGAAGATTCACGCTGAGAGACGAAGGAAAGACCATCGCAATCGGAAAAGTGCTCAAGGTCATCGAATAAACGTTATGTTGCTTTTCCCAATTCTCTTCTTCTGAACCCAGCCGGTTTCTTTCTTCCTTTTTTCATCATGCACTTTATTCGTTTCTTTTCCTGTGTCCTCACATTTGAATCTTTCTTGGAATGTGTGATATTCTTCTTCCATTTCCCGCTTGTTTCTAATAGAAATACCTTCCTCTTCCCAGTACCCTATCAGCTCTCCGTATTTGACAAAAAATCTTCTCCCTAATCTTGTTCTTGTTTTCTCTATTTATTCTATCGATGTAATTCATCTATTGATAAGATTCATTTCATTTTCCTGCTATAAATGGGGTGCGTTAGTTAGAATTGTGCTTTTCGATTAAACAAAGGAAAAATTAACCTGAAGATATACCTAAACAAGATAAACTCCCAAATCTAAACTAGGAATTCGTAGATGTCCTCGCTGAGAAGCCGGGTCATCGACCTCTACAAGAACCTGTACCACATGGGAAAAGAGTACCCGGGCGGCTCGAAGTGGTTCCACGACCGACTCAAACTGGCCTTCTCCAAAAACAAGGTGACACGTAAGCATCAGCTGTCGGGAACTTGGATCCATTGCAGGATGTCCAGGAAACGGCTCAGATCGAGCAGCTGATTGCACGCGGCGAGTTCGTCGTCAAGGAGATCGAAGCACTCTACTCGTTGCGCAAGTACCGGGCCATGAAGCAGAGGTACGAAGCCAGAATCAGAAAAGGCATCGAACTCTTTTCAGATACTACGACAAGGACGAAGAAGTCCTTCAGGCGACCCAGAAGTTCGAGGAATCCGTCCAGAAGCTCTGATTCCCGAGCATTTAGATTCTTGCCTTTTACCATGTAATTCTACGAGTAGCCAGAGAAATAAGAGATCATTAATAAAGCCATTTCATTCATTTATTTTCTGTTCAAAGTCAGTTTTTCATTGAAAAAACGAGTCAAATTAGGGGATAGTCGGCAGATAATTCCGATTCAGTCCGTTTCCATTGTTATTGTTGTTGGCCGCGTGGGAATTCGTCTGGAGACTGAAGTTCTTCGTCACAAGATTCGTCGAATTGCCGTTGAGAAGGGGTAGATAGTTGGGACTCTGGAAGGAAATGGGAAGTGCGCTCTATTGAGAGACAGACATACTCTTTTCGTAGAAACCGCAGTTGGCGTGCTGTCATCGGGTCTCAATCGGAGGGTCCAGTTCTGAAAGTTTTAAAGTTCTTGTAGTCCTGGCTCTCAACTTACTTGGAAGATGGCATGTTGCATGAGTTCGCTGCAAGACCAACGACGATCTGGTGACATTTCGAAACACTTCTGAAAACGGGGAAGTTGTCGTTAGAGCGTACTTCCTACTCACATAAAGGAAGTCTAACTGGCCACTGCTTGCATTCGGAAGTTTCGAAGGAAGCGGCTCGAGATGCTCTGGCTCTGGGATGGAGAGTCCGAAGAAGAAGGTGTTGGTGCGGAAGATGGAGATGTGTCGAGGGAGGAACTCTCCTGGAATGATAATGATAACACTAGGAGTCTCGCATCAGACCAACCCAGTGTCTTTCTGATGTGGTACAACTGATCAATGTCGCTTCTTCCTGGCCAGAGAGCTTCTCCTGTCATCAGCTCGGCGTAGACACATCCAACGGCCCAGATGTCGACGGGAGGACCGTACTGAACATCTCCAACGAGCAACTCGGGACTACGGTACCAACGGGTCGCCACGTAGTCAGTGTACATCTCGTTCGTGTCTGGAATCAGGCCCTGTTGAGCTGTCAAGTACGTGTTCCCTCACTAATGATTCTCGCAAATCCGAAATCTCCCAGTTTGACTTGATCATTGCGAGTCAGGAATATGTTCTCCGGTTTGACGTCGCGATGGATACACTTGTGATTGTGGCAGAAACGGAGAGCCTCCAGAAGTTGGTACACAATCTTCTTGGTCATGTCGTCATTGACTCTGAAATGACAACCTGATCAAAGAAAACGGAATCGACTGATCTAACCCATTCGGGTTCTTCTCCAACTCGTGAAGAACCGTTCGATCACAGAGTTCGAAGACAAGGTGAAGCTTCCTGTTCCGTTTGAACACTTCAATAAGTCCTACCAGATTCTGATGTTTCAATTGCTGAAATGAGAGAGTTCTCAACCCTCGTGATCTTCTCACGAACCTTGAGCATGCGTATCTCCCTGAGTGCGATCTTCTTGATATGCGGGTCATCCTCTGTCTCGACGAACTTCTTGATAGCAACGATCTGTCCGTTGTCCTTGTTGCGACACTTGTACACCACTCCATACGATCCCTCGCCCAGTTTCGAGATCCGTTCGTACTTGTCCATCGCCTCACAGCGACGTTTCGTCGAGCTGAAAGTCTTTGAATATCAGACGTCACGAGGTGGTGGATAATGGGTATTTGTGTATTTTGTGTGGCAGAAAAAAACAGAGTTCCCTAGTAGAGAATCAGAAACCAGAGAGAGAGAGAAGAGAAGCGAGAAACGGGAGTGAGTCGGCGGAGAACTCGAAATCAGATGACTGATACAATTTCCGTCGCGAAGTAGTTATTTGTTCGTAAAGAATACAACGGAAAAACAATTCCACGCTTTGTTTTTATAATCTCCTCCGCCTTCTTCGTATTCATCGTCCAATTCTAAACAGAAAAGAAACAGACTTCTGAAAGCGAAGAAACAAGCGAAAGTCGATGAGTTTTCCTTCCGGAATCATTGTTATACAAGTGAGGAAATGCATGGATACGAGGCAAACCGAGCAGATTTCGGAGTCTCGTCGAGCACGTATCGCCATGGGAACAAGATGTATGCACGGGAAAAGCAGCAAGAGAAACAGCAGCCGCCACGCGAATCGCCAGGAATGGCTGTGATGACAATTGATTGCCGCATTGTGATAAGAAGTGATTACTTTGAAAAGAGACAAGTTGCAGGGCCCATTGTGAAACTTTGGAAGAAACTCTACTAAACAATTTTGCGAAACGAAACTCCACACAAACTGCAAATGGATTCAAAAATTTCGCAACTTTGCAAACTTGCTGATTTCTCCGGATATCACACACCTTCCCTTCTCGTTTTGAGTAAATATCAAAAGTTTAAAAGTTCAAATTTTCTAGCTGGTGGCGTCAGATTCGTTGTGATTCCAATAACTCTCAACTTTCCAGTCTTGGGGGACCTGTTCTCAAACCAATTTTTTTCATCTGTTCAAAAAAAAAGCATCCACATTCTGACAAGAATTTCATAATCAGAACATCAAACTGCCAGAGATAACTTCCATTTAGCATCCATCCAGTAGTCATTCAGAAGTCCCTTCTTCCACTCAGAACTAAACTTTGGTCATTGTGTCCCGTTTGAAGCGTATTTCTGTATGTGCACATGCGTAAATAGGTCCCTCAAAGTACCTGGTACCTCTATGGAAACCGACACAGAGAAGCACGCCGACCTCTCCTTATTTCGCAAGAGCAGAGAAAATGACGAATATGTTCGCGTTTCTCTGTAAACGTCACTCCCGGATGCTGTAATAGCTGTTCCAGAGAGCACATTTTCAGATGTTCAGATCTACGCATAAACAACACGAAAACAATGGAAACCTACTTTCTCAGCGAGCAGAACAGGTTGTTCTCCATTACTGTCAGGGCCTCGATTTCAGCAAAAACCATGTCGTCGCTGCAAAAAATGAACTGAAAATAATGACGAAAAGCTGAAAGAAGGATGAAGGTGACAAGTCATGCACTTGCAGACAAACGAGCCTACGAGGGTTTCGGAAGAGGTCGTGTACGAATTGACTGGAATATCGGGAAGACGACACTTTACATAATTCATGTACACGACAAGACCTTGACTCGCTGTCGCCAGTCAACAAAAATTATGTCTATAATAAGGAAATTCGAATTAGTGAAGGGAAAAATGGAGGACTGCAAAATATTTGACCCAGGCAGGGATCGAACCTGCAATCTTCTGATTAGAAGTCAGACGCCTTATCCATTAGGCCACAAGGCCACGATCGCAATCGGGTCGGGAGGGTCTACACATGTACGGTGAAAGTAAAGGGGATGGTATGGGGTGCATACAGATATCTTGCGATTCTTCGAAATGGGTCAGTCGATAAATGTGTTTACTTTCGACGAAGAAGAATATTCTAGCGGATTAGTGAAATAACCTATAGAATTGAGCACAATACACCTCAAATTGTGCAGGAGAGGGATTCGAAGGGGAGAGAAGTGAAAGTAGAGCACGTACCTTTTGGTTTTTTCAAGTTTTGGCACGCTCAATTTCTTCCTGTTCACCGAATTCAACGGCGATTTGAGCACTTCTTTGCAGGCGTCAGAGGGCGTGAGCAACGAGTTTTCCTTCGAGGAGCCGCCGGTTTCAGATGTCTCGACCCGCAGAAGCGACAGCTTCGACAACGGCTCATCAGCCCGAGACGTCAACTGTTCCGAGTTGAAATTAGAACTTGTTGGATGAGAAACTCACTTTGAATTTGTCAGAATTCGTCTCCAGTTTGACTGCGGTCAGAAACGAAAGTGCCGTACGGGCGGGCCCTCTTCCTCCTTTTTCTCCGTCCGGCGTCATGGTTTCCAAACGCCACTTTTGGAACATTGACTATTTACGAGAAAGAAGACTTCGCAGGAGACTTGAGGGATCTGCTATTCTGAGATGTGGAAAGTTTGTTTCTTTCCGGAACTAAATGTTGGTAAAGACGAAGAAACGCTAAGGATACAACCGGAAGTTGACCTAAATGAACTCTTCTAATCGGTTAATCCGCATATCAAAGATAGGCCAGAAACTGAAGAATTTTCATGTTTCCGGAAGAAAAAGACCGTGAGTTGATGGCAGTTGGTGGCGGATCGGAAGTGACTGAACCTGGAAAACCGAGAGAAAAACGAAGCGAGGAAGCATAAACAGGTCCTTCGGAACGTGACCCATTCGCCGACCCATCCACCTGGAATAGAAAAGAAAAGACGTCGTGGAGGACGGGAAACGGAAGTGGATGACGGGAGGAGAGGTCTATTCAAGAAGACAAGATCCCCGGCTGGCACGCGGGACTTATTATCCTCGTGCTCTTTCTTTTCCCTCTTTCTTTTTTTGCTTCTCGTGGAAATGTATTTATGTACAAATGGAGATGACAAACAGAAACACGTAATAGCGGAAGCAGATTGATAGAGATCGCTGCGTTACGGAACGGGCTAAATGGAACGGAAGGTGGGCACGGAAAGAAGCATTTGTACATTGTACAATAAGATCACTGGTTTGATGGGGGAGAGATCTGTCGGATGAGTTAACTAGAAATGGAATGGATAAATCATACAGCGATCTGGCGACTTCTCATGGTCATCATCGCCTCTGTCGCGTTCCCGGCAATCAACGGAGCAACTGTCTCGCGCCATTCTTGCCGAACGAGGGCTTGGTTTCGCATTCCTCGAAACCGCTTTCCGTAGTCTCCCATTCTGGTTAGAGTTACGTCGAGCTGAAAAAAGGATTTTAAGCATGCTTTTGGACCATTTCCGATTACCTTTTCGAGTTGTTCTGTGGAGAAAATGTTGCGGAAGGCAAGAACAATAATGTTTTGTAAAGCCATGTCTCCTACAGTTTCCATTCTGAAACAGAATCAATTCAGTGATCTGGTTTTGATAATCACTTACAATTCATTCACTAGTTCTGGTCGATCATGTAAAAAATCGACAAGAAGAGCCTGTCGTGTCACTTTCTTCGAGCAGGATATGGCACGCAATCGCATATTTTCTCTTGCGCGATTCTGGAGCAATGCGAGCCAAGCTCTGGAAATGGAGAATGATAGGCTGAACACATTGAACGATACTAACGCATCACTATTCTCTCTAGAGTCAGTGGAACACAGTCCAGCGAATATCCGTTCTTTTTCCAGCATGTAATGTTCCGTCTTCCATTTGGCAAACAAAAAGTCAAAGTCTCCCTGAGTGCCGTGTCCAATTGCAGTTGAATACACCGGAGAACGGAGGTAATAGGGAATCCTGAAGAGTATGAATTGAAGTGGCAGATTCGGAAGAGCTTCGCACTTATTGCATTCAATGTCACTGAGCAACTGATGTTCTCCGGAACAATTCGCTCGAAGTTCAGCGTACCGCTCCTTAGCCATTCTGACACAAGGTTCGTAGCCGAGCAGGCATGATCGGAAAGTGACAAGTTCGCGAGTGTTACTGGAAGATCAGATCGTGACATGGTCCCCAAGAAGAAACAAACTATTTGTCAACGTCGTGGCTGAGGTCAACATCGAGTCCTCCGTCGGCTGCAAATCTATCAAATGCTCTTCCAAAAATCATGAACAAATATTCCTGAAAAAAGGACATTGGAAACATCTGAGGAGCTTTTTGATACTTCGTAGACAGGCCACAACTCGTGCGAGTACATGCGCGGGAGGAAGAAGTCCAGGTAAGCACTGAACGTCTGGAACGGACGGTACGAAGTCTGAAAGTTCAACAAGTTCATCCAAGTGATATCATAAGTTTCGTTTCTGTGTCTCTGGGTCTGTCATGATCTTTTCATCTACGCGGCTGCGCTTTGGTTTTAGAGAGACCCGACGAAAAGGGGCAGAGACAAAAAGTGTCATCACCGTCAGATGGTCTTCTGTCTCATCTTTCTGGGTGTACCCTGTTTGTTTTGCTTCCCACTTTTCACACATTTTATCAGTTTTTTGGGTGCGTACTTTTTACGGACCGAATTCCTTTATAACATCAAAAACTTTATTCAGACTGTCGGAACGAATTCAAAAATGAGAACACTCGTGCTCATTTCACTATCCGTTCTCTTCGGATTCACCAGTGCCACTTCGGTCTTGGGCCGCTATTTCAACGAAGAAGACGGGGTCCCCCTCTCCAGAACTCCTACAGAAGACGCGAGAGTCTCCGATGCTGACGTCGGAATGAAATCGGTAAACCCGAAATGCGAAACAAAAGTTCACACATTGTTTCAGGACTTGTTTATCGGAACATTCGGTGGCAGACCCATCGTGACTCGTCAGGAGAACACGTTTATCGATCAGGATGGGTAAGTTATCAATCTTCGACTTATCACAATGATTATGATCCAGAGTGCCCGTGCCAATGCTTCCCTACCACAAGGAATACCGTAACTCGGATCAACTGACCGCCTACAAACGGTTCATGGAACGGTCGAGAGGCGCCCCTGTGCCCGTCTGAACCGACTGTTTCGCTGATTTCAAATGATGATATGCGATCTCGTTTCAGTAATAAAGTTTTCTTATCAGTTTGTAATTCTGATTTGGCCTTGGGAAATATTTGGTCGACAACAGTAAATGGACAAGGCCAAACTATTCTAAGGTATCACTGACCTCTTGAGCCATGTACATACTGATGTTGAACGGCACTTTGTAGCTGATATGCCCGTGCTCCGCCATTGCCAACGAGTCATCAAGCAGTCGACTTCTCGAGTTTGTCGGAATCGCAGTGTAGTCTTCCAGAAGCTTCATAGTGATATCCGAGTACATCGACAAGTCGTATCGGAGTCTCGTGTAGGTCAACTGATGCGGGTCCACTACGAGCTGTCCTCCCATATCGAAAACCACAGGCTGTTTATCAGTTATCCAGAATACTTTGTGCTTCCCGGACACTGGATCGTCGTAGAATATCGGGATCTTCCAAACGTAGTCATGAGCTCGTTGTGGCGGAACCAGGTAAGGCTGGAAAAACATAATCAGATGCTTATTCAGGAGGATGCGTACTTCGTATCGTTCCTGTCTCAGGGTCACTATACTTCCTTCTTTTCTGTTCACATGAACAATCGGGAAGTGGGCCTGTCGGATCCACGTGTCCATCACGTCGGACAGTGAGAAGTTCTGGCCGCTGAGGTGGCCACCTGCCGATGAATCGTGAACGCTGAACACTGATATGATCATTGGCAAGGTGCCTGATACTCACTAAACAAGAACATTGAACAAGTCCTCATGATCTGCATTTTTATACATGAAAGTGTTGAGAAAGCGTTGGAGTCCTTGCCGGAATATGTCTTCCTCGACGAGTCGCTCAATCATTCGGATGATGATGGCCGCCTTCTTGTAGACGACAGTCTTCTGCAACGGGTTCAAGTCGAGAACCCTTTGAATGTCCAGATCCTTGTTGGCACTGATAGCTATTGTGTTCTCTTGCTGATCAGCACGAAGCACAATGCACATCAACTCAGCTGTGTGGTCTTCCTGTAATCAGCTGATAAGCATTCCGAACCTCTGATAGTCACTCACATATCTCCAAGTTGTATTCTCCAAGAAATCCACTCCTCTTGTGCCAATCATCGTCGCGAATCCCTCGTTCAGCCACAGGTCATTCCACCACTTCATCGTTGCCAAGTTGCCAAACCACTGATGAGCCAGTTCATGGGAAATGATCTCCTGTACGTTGTGCTTCTGGCCGACCGGGAACCACTTCTTCTTGTACAGTCCTTCTGCTTGTCTCACTGTGATCATCCCTAGACACTTATCATTTAATCAGCTGCGCTCACCCTCTTACTCACCCCAATTCTCCATCGCCGTGACACTCAGAACCGGCAGAATTACAACATCTGAAAGTGAAAAAATGAGTGAAAAAGGGAAAACGGGTTGGTTTTCAAAGAAGGTCACACCACGACCATCCTAGTGAGATTAGATAACTTTTATGTGTATATCCACGTAGGAACCGAATGGTCTAATGGACGGTCTCTTCTCGCGACTCTTTCGATACGAGAAGCCCATTCCCGGCCCGTCGTTGTTGTCTTTCCTCCACCACCATCCCGCATTCTCTTCATCTTTCATCCCTTGTCGACATCTCTCTTCATCTCTTCGTCGTCTCCTTCTTGCATAAAAAAGATGAGGCGGAACGATAATATCACATCCGCACAGTGTCTCTTCGCCTTGCCGCCATCTCGTCAGTCACTCAAATGCCATGGTGAATATGCCTTTCTCCTACGCACTATCACCATTACTATTCCTACTCGTCTTCTCTTCCCCAACAGGAGCTGCCCCTCCGAATGTGACTCTTCTGACGCTTGGAGACCTCTGGGACACCCGCGGACTCACTCGGACACACCTGTTTCCTACGAAAACCTCGCCGGTGTATCCTGAATTTGCAGCGATTCCCAGTCATCAAGGCGACAGTCGGATTCATTTGACACGTGCGGCGCTGGATAAAGCGATTAGCAACGTCGAGGAGATGAATGGTGTCTTAATCCATTCAATTTGTTCCTACAGGTATCGCGCTTAGAATCTCGGAATGATTTCCGCTTCCTGTTGGACGGTTGTTGAGAAGCAAAAGCTGTCCCGAAGAAATCAAAAGTTTCCAGGCATCTGAATGTGACCTTCTACACCCTCAACACGCAGTTCGGGATTGGCCGCAGCGAAGTGCTCATTGACGCGAACATGACCGAGATGGAGCACAAGATGTCCGAGATGACGGACCGACGCATCAAAGTGAACTTCATTTGCGTCGGAGCCAACAACGACACTTACAGGTGATTCAATCCCCGCCCGATTCGAATTTCTTTTCTCACAGTACAACATATGATATTTATTGACTGGTCAACCTAGTGTGTCAGTTCCAATCATCGTCAAAACACTGACTCGTGATGGCGAATTTTGATCGAACGAGGGAGAGAGACGCAGAGAAACAGAGAAGTTTTCAGCGCTGTGTGGCACCATTCTCCAGAATTCGTATGGCACTTCATCGTGGATTCCGGACCGATAATGGAGATAATCGAGAAGGACAGGGTGCAGATGGCAAGAGGATACTATGCGGACTGCTTTCAGGTGAATTGAAAGTAGGTCACTGTTTGTTATGAAGACGTTTTCAGACTTATCGAAACGACAATATCAGTAGAGCAATCATCATCTGGAGGAAAGGCTTCGGCAAGAAGTATCGCATTCAGTACGGAACGGAAGTCCACGAAATGCTCGTCGACATGCAGAGAACCGAGCTGGAACCGGTGCAATTTGCCAGTTTGCCAAGGTGAGGTGAGCAAAGAAATAGTGTGGGACGAGGAGGAGACGCAGACACTTTTCAGATTGGGGAGGAAAAAGCCGTTTCCGAGGTGGATTCTGTGGCACGGAGACGAGTTCACTTGGGGCAACAGGAGCATTCCGAGAGACCTGACGAACAATGACAAGAACTGGGAAGCACTGAATGCAGTTATCGAACATAGGGTGAGAGAACTGAAACTGAGGAATAGATATCTTCAAAAATACCATTCAGATGCGTATCTACGATATTCCGTCAATCTCTATTCATATTTTGCGCGACGATAAAGTAGAATACTCAGCAGCTTACGGACTCGCCGACATTCTCCAGAATACCCCGGCGACAACGAAACACCGATACAGGATAGCCTCGGTCAGCAAACTGATAACTGCTATGTCGATCGGGGAGCTGCTCGCGGAGCACGAGAACATCGACCTGCTGACCCAAGTGTTCGGAGAG
Organism: Caenorhabditis becei; assembly: GCA_900536315.3. Taxonomy (NCBI): domain Eukaryota; kingdom Metazoa; phylum Nematoda; class Chromadorea; order Rhabditida; family Rhabditidae; genus Caenorhabditis; species Caenorhabditis becei. Next base: position 671,074 of record LR539397.1, on the reverse strand, counting down.
AACGGAATCCTCTCCGACGTCTGCTCGCCCTGCCACCCGTATCTTCTTCACGTCAGAATAATTCATCTTCTGGAGCACTCTTCTGGAGCATGGCCTCACACGAGCAAGATCGAATTCGACTTGATGGAACAGAATCAGACAGAGTTCTTGATGCGGGTGGTGCAGCAAGAGTTCCCGATTCTGTTTCCTGGAGGACGACATATGTATTCGAACATTGGATACATCCTTCTGGGAAGGATCATTGCGAAAGTTTCAGGAAAGAGTTATGAGGAATACGCAAATGAGAAAATACTGAAGCCGTTGGGAGTGAATGCAACAATCGGAAAGGAGGGAAATTCGAATATTGAGGTGAGAACATGTTCAGGAAAGAAAACGTTTGTGAGCATAGGCAACCTACTACTCCCATGACAATGCCAACGCCTACACTTCCTGGAGCACGCTTCGTCTGAATTCCGCAGCGGGATGGGCCATGACTGCAGAAGACGTCACCAAGATATTCCATCATCTGGAGCAGTTCAAGCTCCGTCGCTTCCGCTGGATAATCACGCCGTCGGCAGTCAGATGGAACTATGGAAGAGGCGTTCAGCTGGGAAATGATGGAAGTTTGTATCACATCGGATCTCTCGCCGGCACAGAAGCCATAGGGTACACGTGGCAGAATGTGCAGGTGGCAATATTAACAAACATTCGGGGAAAGGAGCAGAACGAGCAGACGGGCTGGATGGAGAAGTTGTGCAGGAGCATCGCCGACGGACGGTTCACCAGATGACGAGTATTTGAGTTCAGTGATTGTTATATATGTATGTACGTTACTCAGAGTGTAAATAATGAAGTGTTCAGTAGACTCACCTAGTTTTTCAAGTGGATAAGGAATGCCAAAGTAGTTCTCGTAGAATCCCAGTAGAGGACTGATTGATTCGATCATGGTGACGGCAGAATCCAGCTTTGCAGGGTCACAATAAGTACGTATCTGAAGAATGGAAATGAGAAGGTAGTGAAGGTCTAGCTGATTACCCTGACACCTTTCGGAGTGAAGTCCTCGAGATACGGATAGTCTGATACGAAAAAAGCGAAGAGATAAGTCGACATGAGTGGTGTTCGGTGGAAGGTAGTAGTGGTCCAGTCGCTGAAAACAACAGTTCTTGAAGGCTATTCCCAAGGCTCCAACCCTTCAACAGTCGTGGTGTTCTCCATCATGTTTGCCACGGCAGTCGTGCCAGTCGGATGGATCAGAACCGTGTCGAACTGGGCCTTGACCTCCGGAATGTCTATGCACGGAAACACTGTTCGCGCCTCGCTCATCTGTAGTTGAGTTCCGATCACGTACCTAAAGTTTGATTCTATTTCTGGAGAATTTTTGTGCTTTCTGCTGGAAGTGCTTTCTGATAGGATGCTCTCAAAAGACTCAGACGAAATGAATAATTCAAGATTCGGTTGGAAGGTGGAATAGCTGATAAGTTGTTGAGGGAGGAATGGACCATGTGATCGGATGATTTCGGAGATTCCGGGAAGGTTTCGAACCAAAGATCCGTCTCACCTGGTATCATTCCCGTTATCGTATGAAACTGCGAAGAGTCCCTGTTGCTTGTGAATGGAAATGTGTCCCCGGAAGGCCACATCCAGAGTGTAGTTCATTCCGTGGATCATGTCTGCAGCCAGTTCCAGAAAGAGAACTTGAGTAAACTCTCTGTTCACCTGGAAAAGAAAAGATGAGACACGTTGGCAACCACAGCAACTGACTCACGTGTTTCACAAGTATCTCTCTGCCCAACTCGTCCTGCACTGTGCACTCGCCGATGTGTTGCTCGGAGTCCGTGTGGAGAAGAACGTTCGAGCCACCTCCGGATACAAAATGGACTCGGACGTGTCCTTCAACTGTGAAGTTGTCAGAACCAAATGATACGCTTCTGGAATTGTAAATCGAGATCTGATCCTCAATGGTTGAACTTACGATTTCCATGGTAAGAATAATTTGAGTTTTACTTCGTACAGTAAGGGAATGTGGACCAGTGGAATCTGAAGGCGGTGGAGTTTATCGTCGATAAATTGGTAGAGGGGGTCTCTGGTGGTAGTGGAAATGAGTTCAGTAGTGGATGGAATAAGAGAAGACTCCGTAGTTGGTGAATCGGGGATTACTGTAGACCTGTTGATGTCCAGAGATGGGGAAAGATCCGTTGATGTCATCGGAACGATCATCAAGAAGTAGATCAGTGCGAAGCTCATCGAGACGACGACGACTCCGATGGCGAGGGGTCGAGCCGAGCAGCAAGAAGGCTCTCGCGGCTCGGCCACCGCCCTCGTCGCTCTAACCGTCGTCGCCGCGGCCGTAGTCGTCGAAGCGGCCACCGCGTCCGAATATGGACGCATGCGACCGGACTCAGACGTCGGGCCTCGACGACATTCTTCCAGTGCAAACGGCTCAATCACGAATTCTGCAAGAGGAAAAAATGAGCTGCGGACGATGCAAAGAGTTTCAGAAACAAGTCGTTTGCATAGTGTGTTGTGTGGTTTGAGGGTGTGCAAGTTAGTGAGCAAGGACCATTGAGCAGGGGAATACGAGAGTTCAGAGAGATCTTACCATTCAGCAGGGGACACCGGAACGCTGACTCGGGCGTCCCCATCGGATGCATGCAGGAATCGAAGCAGCTGGGCACATTTCGGATGTTCAGTGGCCGCCCGTTGAACTTTTGGCGCATTCAGACAGGACACAACTCGCAGTATCAGTTATGTACAGTCAATCGATAGTTTGGGCGCGAAAACGTGTACGTGAAAGTGGGTGATACACGAGGGGAGGGCAAAGTTGGGGGCGTGACCGTCTGAGTGACCACGGTCGGAAAAATGAACAAAAAAGAAGTTGGCCGATTGCCAAGAACTCCGCCCACATTTCACTTCCTCACCCGATGTGTTTTGAATTGAAACTGAGGGGAAGACGGTTCAGGGTCGAAAAATCAGAGATTAGGGAAGATATATGGGCAGGAGGGCAGGTCTTCTCAAGGTCTCCGCTTCCTTCTGGAACGCACTGATGGCTCTGGTTCGGATCGCGTGGTGAACAACACTTGATAACTGTGATTAATGACTTCTGATGTCTCTTTCTTCCTTATCACCTCTGACTTTATCACAAGGAAGGACAGGGAACCCTCTTTTTTTATTCATTTCAGTCTTTCCATTGTCACGTCCTCATAAACGTTTCTCTTTTTTCTGTCCGTCGTATGTATCCCCAAATAAACATCGATTCATGATTGATGAGACCACAAGAGAAGGAGAAGTGTGTTCTCTCATTTTCCGATGGAGATAAAGAAGTGATAACAAGTCTCGTGAACTTGCGATCTTTCTTGTTTTCAGATGGACTCTCTTTCAGAACTTCAAATCAACAACCTAATCTCGACGTCACATGTACTTTGAAAATGTCACGAAATACTGAATTCGGCCATTAGGCTGCTCTTTCGTTCATAAACACACGTGACGTACTGAAGGAACCACCCGGAAGATCTCGTCCTGGGAAAGTGCCGAATCGCTAATCGGGATGGGATCACGCAGAATGCACGTGGTCCTTTCCGGTTCAAGAGTGATTCACGAGAGAAACATTTCAGACTGATAACGTAAATGCTCACTGATAAGAGTGAATGTCAGAGGAGTTGTTCAGAGGAGCGCGTTTCAGACAGTCTCAAACCGACAGCAGACATCGTGGGCACGTCAACGGAAGGAAACAATGCGAAGTGACAGCTAGGACATATACAGTAATCGGCCGGACACGCACAGGCAGTTGTTGACCACGTGGGAGCGACGAACCGATTGGGAAACAAACTTTGATTTGTGAAAGTGGTGATCGGTGCCAGGCACCAATCTGAGAAGACCCTTCTTCACGTGGAAATCACGAAATACACAGTTGCAACAAGTGTCAAGTGTTCATGGTCAGTTATTGGACTGGGAGGTCTTGTTATGGACAATTGGTATTTAGAAAAGTACTAATACGATGAGTGTTCAAAAAAGAAAAACAGAAATGGAAAATGAGCAGTTTGGAGTTGCCTGAGAACCTCAGGGAACCAACAGGATGCAACTGGAAAAGGAAAGCAAAACTGATTGGAATAATGGAAGGGTGGAGTTTTGAAAATGAATTAGGTCAGGCCTTCAATTTGTGGAGAGCCACCACGACGGGCTCTCCCCCAAATCGTCGCACATGATTAAGAGTCGTGAGAAAGAATGAAGCATATTTTAGAAGAAAGGGTTGGAGATTCGAGGATTCTCTTGTGTCGAAAATATGGAATCTCTGAAAAACAGTGACGGAACGGAGAAAGACAACAAAAATCCGGGTGGTTGTGCGAAGGAAGAGCCGCGAGAAAACCTTCGTTTCCGCGTCTTCCATTCCTATTTCTGCCCGCTCAGCCCCTCTTCTCCTACCTCATTATCCGCATTCCTCGCAGTTTATTCATGAAAAATTAGCGAAAAGACGGACTGCTCAAAACTCAATGCCGCGCTGGGTTTTTGCATACAAATTGGTGGCCGACTGAGGACAATTAAAGAGAAGAGGGCGAGGAGCCCTGCAACATTGTCTGACTCACCGCCGCGGTCTGAATTTGCAGGAAAAAATGAATTAGACGATGAAAACGGAGCAGGAATTGGAAGAAGACGAGCACGATGTGACAGCTCCATTCCTGGGGAACTCGTGCTGTGACACCAATGCACTTGTGCTCCGAGCATCTCGACCAGACATTGAACTTGTGCTTATCCGCAAACCTGTGCTACAATAAACCATAACTGTGAAATAAAATCAGATAATTTCTGTCTCAAGCAGAATATCACGATTTGATGACCAACTTTGAAAGCATTTCTGGTTTTCCTTTTCCAGGTAATTCTCTAATCGGAATCCATTCTGATTCGATGGAGTATATCTCCACTGAGGTCACAATGGACCGGAGTCATTCCCCTGACTGGATTTCTTCAGAAACCCCCTCTCGATCCCCCAACCCGTCCATGTTCCTGAAATGCGTCCCCCGATGCACTTCAACACATTCAAATTCTTTTTTCCGTCCGGATGGCCATTCCGCAGCGTGCCGGCCGGCACAGTGTAACAAGAAGCACACACACGGTGCCCCTCGGAGCCCCGATCTTTTAGTGCTCACCGCTCTGCGTCTCTTCTTCTTGCACACTCTCTCGCTCCTTCGGCAGTGTTACAACACCGATATGCCATTGCGCAATGAGCTCTTCGCCTCTTATCGTGCCATCGGAAAAAGAAAAGAGAGAGAGAGAGAGAGAGAGAGTGGCAGAGAAAAGGGAAGGCTGCTCGGAATCCGTTGGCCCCCGGACGGTCCGGAGCATGCACAGAGCAAAGAAAACAATGCTTACTCAACGGATGAGCATGCGGTCATGCTCGAGTGATGACCCGCGCGGCCGCTCATTTGAATAAGTGCCGGAGCACACACTTCTTCGATTGGCCGAAACGTGAAAGAGTCGGAGATTTTAAAGGAGTACGGTTTTGAGCACTTTTCAGGTGCTGGGAGGATTGCGACGTTGACGATTCAGAAGCAAGATGAAGAAGGATTCGGGGTATCCCTTTCAGCTGAAACAATAACTGATTGTGAGAGCAGATCAGTGCACTTCGACGATGCCATATACTGAGAAGGAACCTCTGTTTCCATCCCGAATCTCCCTTCCGCACAACCCGCGATCTCAAAGATCTCGTCTCTTATCACTCTATCAGTTCGTTTTTGCCTCCGCATGTTGTGTAAACAGATGCTTTCGCCGCCGTGGGAAGCTACGGAATGTGTGCTTTCTCCCCGCCGAGAGTATCTTCACGAACGTTGCGATTCTCGGAAATTGCTGCGCCCACTCAAATATCTCTCGCCCTCGTTTTCTTCTCGATGAGCACAACTCGAATGTGTGATAGATGATTGCAAATCCTAGAACTTTTGCGTTGTGACTTGTACGAATATCGGAACACAGTTATCAATTTTTCAGTTTTTATTCACACCCGCAATAGGTGAAAAAATGATTTAAAAAAGATGGGGTGGTTTTTGCGATTTTTGGGAAAAGGACATGGGGTATCCAAGATGTACAAGAAAATGCACAAAAAGGATAAGAAAGCTGGTGGTGGTGGTGGTTTTGAACTTGATGGTGCAAGTCGGAGAAGTTGAGCGCTTAGAAGCACTTGCGGTGGACGATGGATGGGCCGGACTCGTCGTACTCCTGCTTGGAGATCCACATTTGCTGGAAGGTGGAGAGGGAAGCGAGGATGGATCCTCCGATCCAGACGGAGTACTTGCGCTCTGGTGGGGCGATGATCTTGATCTTCATGGTGCTGAAAAAGTGTTTGATGAGGATTAGGATCGGGAATTCTGAATATTTACCTTGGGGCGAGGGCAGTGATCTCCTTCTGCATGCGATCGGCGATTCCTGGGTACATGGTGGTTCCTCCGGACAGGACGGTGTTGGCGTAGAGATCCTTACGGATATCAATGTCGCACTTCATGATCGAGTTGTAGGAGGTCTCGTGGATTCCGGCAGACTCCATACCCAAGAAGGATGGCTGGAAGAGAGCCTCTGGGCAACGGAAGCGCTCGTTTCCGACGGTGATGACCTGTCCGTCCGGAAGTTCGTACGACTTCTCGAGGGAAGAGGAGGAGGCGGCGGTGGCCATCTCCTGCTCAAAGTCGAGGGCGACGTAGCAGAGCTTCTCCTTGATGTCACGGACGATCTCACGCTCAGCGGTGGTGGTGAACGAGTAACCGCGCTCGGTAAGGATCTTCATGAGGTAGTCAGTCAGGTCACGTCCGGCCAAGTCGAGACGGAGGATGGCGTGTGGGAGGGCATATCCTTCGTAGATTGGGACGGTGTGAGTGACACCATCTCCAGAGTCGAGCACGACTCCGGTGGTACGTCCGGAAGCGTAGAGGGAGAGGACGGCCTGGATGGCGACGTACATGGCTGGGGTGTTGAAGGTCTCGAACATGATCTGGGTCATCTTTTCACGGTTAGCCTTCGGGTTGAGTGGGGCTTCGGTGAGGAGGACTGGGTGCTCTTCTGGGGCAACGCGGAGCTCGTTGTAGAAGGTGTGGTGCCAGATCTTCTCCATGTCATCCCAGTTGGTGACGATTCCGTGCTCAATTGGGTACTTGAGGGTCAGGATACCTGAAACAGTATAGTTGAAAATCTCTCTCGATCGTAGAGCTGTTACCTCTCTTGGACTGGGCCTCGTCTCCGACGTACGAGTCCTTCTGTCCCATACCGACCATGACTCCCTGGTGACGTGGTCTTCCGACGATGGATGGGAACACGGCGCGTGGAGCGTCGTCTCCGGCGAATCCGGCCTTGCACATTCCGGATCCATTGTCCACAACAAGAGCGGCAACCTCGTCGTCACACATTTTGATTAGTTTTTAATGTACCTGAAAATAAGAAGATTTGAATGGATAATAATAATCTGAGAGGAGAGAAACTAAGCGACTGAATGAAGTGAACGATGTGAACGTCTATTTATATTGGAAAGGCTTGTAGGCGGTGGTTAGAAAGGGGGAGATGTGATGGTGACTAACGTTTCCGATGAATCATCGCATCGACCATGTACCGTTATTATTGGTTTTTTTGCATTGTCTTGTGGTCAAGGAACTTTCCTTATCAAAAATCATTTGAAAATGTTATCGAATTAGGAAAGCAGCGGACTAGTGATGATAAGAAAAGAACATGAATGTTATCAGTAAGGCGTACCGAAGAGTGCTAGATTCTCGGGGAATATGAGGCGAAGTTAAAAGAAAAGTGAGGATGACTGAGCTCTGTCTTCCTCGGCACCCTCCCTTTTATACTGTGCCGAAGTCGACGATTCTGCGTATTGCATTCGCTGACTACACATCGGGCAAGAGAGCAGCAAAACCTCGGAGAAATCAGAGACTTGCGGGCGAAGACTCCTCCCACTGCCTCCTCTTCTCTCAGCGGGAGCATCCCTCCCGCCAAGTTCTGCGTATTGGCCATAGCTCACACCGCCCTCTCGATATCTTATCCCGTCGACGCCTCGCTTCTTTCTCACTATCTCACTGATCGGGCCGATTGGAAAGAAAGCAGTCCGTGGGAGAGGCGAGAAGAATGATGCCAACGGGGGTTTTTTTTTGCGATGACGAGCATCAATGGCGGGGGTTCGCGAAAACAACAATAACCTCTGGGGGAGAGGAAGAAAAATGGGCTACGTGCGAACAGGTAACCGCTCAAATGCTTCTACCTGAAGCTATAGATTACAATCGCAATATTTTGTGGTTCCGTCGCCAGGTGCGCGAGGAATAAAGTGTTTGCAAAGAAATGCTCTCGCAGATGTTCCGAAGAAGGTCGTTGATGACAGAATGAATGTCGCGAAACATCTGTCGGAGTAAGATTCTTCGGGGCGAAGTACATTCAAAACTGTCGCAACTAGCAGATGACGTAGACTCCGGGAACCTCGGAAAGTAACATTCCTTCAGAAAATAAGCTCTTCGAATGCTGTTGATTGAACACTAAGCTCAGTAATTGCACAAAAGGACGCATTGTGCAGCTCGTAATGAGCAAATGATCCTTTTAGAGTTGTCGACTCTGCTTTACAGCAATCAAACATTACACTCATCGAATTTGAACTATGTCTTCAAATCTCACTAATGACCTCAGCGTACGAATGCGAACATGTGTGCGAAGGGATGTCGGAGAGCACATCCAGGCTAACCACCCCATATGCTTCCGATATCGAATTAGGAACAACCATATTTATTTGAAACGTATTTCCTCATTCACGATTTTTTATACGTATACTCTAAGTCTCGTTGTGTTTATTGATATTGGTGTGTGCACGCACTTGTGAGGGCGGAAAGCTGTTCAGAAATCAGTGAGAGGACCAACTGATCGGAGAGAAGGATAGAAACCAGGCGGGCGATGGCAAAAAACAGCTGCTCGAGAAACAATTAACTTCCAAGAGGGATAGAGAAATTCTCGGAGCCCCGAACTCTGGAGGTTGAAATTGCTTAAAAAAAAACTGACGAACCCAATCAGTTTCATGGAACGGGAGTGAGCGTGGGTAGACGAGAATTAGAGAAATGGGTATAAATACGAGGCCGAGAGGTCCCTAACCAAGCTGCGTTCTCTTTCATAACATTTTTCTACGATAGGCTTTGCGTTTTTGACGACATCTTCGTGACAGAAAGAAAATGAGGCGTGTATAACGATTAGCGCATATTCGGTTCGTTTCGCGACGGCGCCACACCAATTGCTGGTTGGAAGAGCTTATTTTCAACCATTTGTTGAGACAGCCAGCGACCGGTTTTTCGGTTTTTCTCCCTACGGCTACTTAGCTTTTCGCTTCTATTGTGAATGCGTTGAGCGGTAGACACATAGGAAGCCTAGGATTTTGAGGAATTTCGCAACTAGATATGCGCGACTGTTTTGAAATTTCATGAATCTGTCTTACCCCGCTTCTCTTCTCCCCGCCTCCTTTCTCATACGCGCTCCTTTTTGGCAGATGGCCAGAGGAATTTCGAAATATTTGCGATGAGTCACGAGAATTCTTGGAACCGACCGCTTATGTGCGCACGCTCCGCCCATCGTCCCTATCGCCTAGAAAGGATTGGCATTTCCTACATTCCGGACAATGCGTATATTAATTTTGACGATCGCCGTCCGACGTCGTCTCGTCTCCACTTTCGGTTTGACCCACCCGTCGTCGGAAAACGGAGATGAGAGGTCAGATGGAAGACGACAAACATTTTGTTAGAATTTCTTCCTATCCCTGCGCATATTATTCATTCTTTTGGCCGGCAACGAAAGACATTGTTACAATATTAAAAACTAAGAAGAACTAGGGTTTTACTGACAAAAATTGACAGAGTTTTAAACAAGGCAAATTTTAAAACAAGTAAAATCAAGTTTTCCACGCGGAAACGACAATACTGCCCAAAATAGGACAAAGTAGGTGCGCAGCTGTTCAAAAAATGATGACTCAGCGAGTAGGCAGTAAACGTGCTCTATCGCACTTCCCGCGCGGTCCCCAATTTGAATTTGCGCGCGAAGCCACGCCCCCGTTCGAGAGTTTTCTGCGGCCGATTTGGGCATGCAACGCGGTTTTCCTCCGTTTCGTATCGAATTTTTTATCTTTTTCGATGTCTTCTCTCTTATCAAACACGTTCGTCGCGTTGTTCAAACATTGCGATAACAGTTTTCGCCCTCTTCTCACTGATAACGGCTGCTTTTTTCGTAGAAATATGCAAATTTTAGGCCAAAATTTAAAAATTTTTTCCTACCATTTCTGCTTGTAGGGAATTTTTCTCCCGGCTTTTCAGTATTCTAACAAACATTTTTTTATCGTCTCTGCTTTATCCTCTTCGTAATATATCTAAGCTAAATTGATTTTCAGGCTCAGTCCCCACCAAAACTAATAAATCATGTGTGACGATGATGTTGCTGCTCTCGTTGTGGACAATGGATCCGGAATGTGCAAGGCCGGATTTGCCGGAGACGACGCTCCACGCGCCGTGTTCCCGTCCATCGTCGGAAGACCACGTCACCAGGGAGTCATGGTCGGTATGGGACAGAAGGACTCGTACGTCGGAGACGAGGCCCAGTCCAAGAGAGGTATCAGCTCTACGATCGAGAGATTTTCAACTACACTGTTTCAGGTATCCTGACCCTCAAGTACCCAATTGAGCACGGAATCGTCACCAACTGGGATGACATGGAGAAGATCTGGCACCACACCTTCTACAACGAGCTCCGCGTTGCCCCAGAAGAGCACCCAGTCCTCCTCACCGAAGCCCCACTCAACCCGAAGGCTAACCGTGAAAAGATGACCCAGATCATGTTCGAGACCTTCAACACCCCAGCCATGTACGTCGCCATCCAGGCCGTTCTCTCCCTCTACGCTTCCGGACGTACCACCGGAATCGTTCTCGATTCCGGAGATGGTGTCACTCACACCGTCCCAATCTACGAAGGATATGCCCTCCCACACGCCATCCTCCGTCTCGATTTGGCTGGACGTGATCTTACTGACTACCTCATGAAGATTCTCACCGAGAGAGGTTACTCGTTCACCACCACTGCCGAGCGTGAGATCGTCCGTGACATCAAGGAGAAGCTCTGCTACGTCGCCCTCGACTTCGAGCAGGAGATGGCCACAGCCGCCTCCTCCTCTTCCCTCGAGAAGTCGTACGAACTTCCGGACGGACAGGTCATCACCGTCGGAAACGAGCGCTTCCGTTGCCCAGAGGCTCTCTTCCAGCCATCCTTCTTGGGTATGGAGTCTGCCGGAATCCACGAGACCTCCTACAACTCGATCATGAAGTGCGACATTGATATCCGTAAGGATCTCTACGCCAACACCGTCCTGTCCGGAGGAACCACCATGTACCCAGGAATCGCCGATCGCATGCAGAAGGAGATCACTGCCCTTGCCCCAAGGTAAATATTCAGAATTCCCGATCCTAATCTTCATCAAAAATTTTTTCAGCACCATGAAGATCAAGATCATCGCCCCACCAGAGCGCAAGTACTCCGTCTGGATCGGAGGATCCATCCTCGCTTCCCTCTCCACCTTCCAGCAGATGTGGATCTCCAAGCAAGAGTACGACGAGTCCGGACCATCCATCGTTCATCGCAAATGCTTCTAAACGTTTTAACCATTTATATAATATTCATCTGAACTTTTGGAAATGTCCTGATAATGTCATTTGCCTTACGGATTTTCACAACCCTGTAATTTATAAATTTGCTTTGCGCAAGCAACGTTTTAAATTCAATGACAAGTTTCGATTGCGTATCCGTGTTCAATTACTTCGTATACATTATTTGTTTCTCATTCAGGTGTTGTCCTCTCCTACATTCCCACATCGATCTTGCGGCGATAAGCGCGATATAAGTTCGCTTGCCAGTGTTCGCAGATATGAGAGATAGAAATATTGCAACTAGGCGATCGTGTCTGTTCATTGCGCATCCGCTGATTTGAGTTGACCGCCGAGTGCAGATTGCCGCATCTGATAAGAGGTTTCTCGAGTGGGAGATACTGTTATCAGTAGGGTGCCGATTGCATAATAGTTCCGATCGTTCGTTGTGATAAGGCGATTGACTTCTTCATACCCTCGCGAGAACTTCGTAGTGATAGGGGATCGGTATATGCTTTTTTTTTGTTTCGGTCGGCTCAACTACTACTTACGCAAACTCCGAAACAAAACAAACATTTATTTGTGAAAGTTTCCTGGAACGGTTGCTCACTAATACCCTGCTAATTCCGTGTCGTCGACGACAAGAGAAAAGAAAACTTTCTTCTCGTTGTGTTTGAATTGTGTGTGGAATACACCCTTTTCCTGTACCACTTGGCATACACCGACGACGCAAGAGTGGTAGCAAACAGGGGAAGTCATCAAAAACTTAGTGCAAAATCCGCCGGTAGTTATGTGGAATTAAGCAGTATGTGTGTGTGCGTGTCACAGTGTTTTGTGTGTATTGACATAACTGACTGACTTTGGGTAGGAAAAGAACGAAATTACCCTCTGAAATCGGTGTGTTGTTTTCGAAGACGTCGTTTCCCAAGTTCCCACTTCTTGCGCATGAAACACTCGGGGACCAGAAAGTCGTGCAAATTTTAAAACTAAAAACAAATGTTTTGATCTACCGTTCCATTTTGATCATCTTTCAGTGTGCTGAGCGCTAAACATTTGAGTGAGATATTAGTTCCCAACGAGATTACAATTCATTCTTCCCATTTTCCACTCTTGTTCAGTCGCGCTTGTTCTGCGTTAAAGGGTCCAAATGTATTCCTTTTTCCTCTGTCGTTCTCCATTTCGTGTTAGTCGAAGCGGTCGGCGGGCGCGCGCTCTCGTCGTTTTTTGCGAACAGAAAGAAACGTGTACGACTCTCTGCGCCCTCTTCATTCCCATGATGTTTTGCAGCCGCCGCTCCATGCGTCCGTCCGCGGTCTGTCCGTCGATGGTGACTGGAGGTACCCGCCGTTACTCGATAGGGATAGGTCCTTGTGAAAGAATGGCGAGTCTCTCTCCGTCTCACCCTTGCTATGTCCGTCGAGGGGCGCACGCGCCTCGCCTTCTATTGCTGGACGATGAGGGACACTGGTGGACTGACTAACTGGCTAGCCAGCAGGGACTGACTGACACAGAAACGCGCGCGCGTCGGCAGTATTTGAAAAGAGCGCGATTTCTGCTTGGTCGCCGGCGCCCAAAGTTGTTTCCGAATTCGATTTAAACACTTCGGAGCGGCGAAGTTGAAGATCACCCTTTGTTTGAAAGAGAGTCCTTTTGGTGTCATTGATCGTTAGTGCAATCGCCCGACGATCAAAGGGTAATTATGTACTGCCGAGTCGCCCCATCCCTCACCATCTTTTCTAATTTGTCACTTTGATTTGAAGAAAACGGAAGAGGCAGAATCATGGATGAGTCACTGAATGTTCTTTCGCGCTCCATCCTTTGAAAAAAACATAGTTTTTATTGCGAAACATAGATGATGAATCTCTTCCTTTACCGACTATCCTTTTCTCTGAAATTGGCTATGAGTCACCGTTCCGAAACAATAGCATTCCGATTGAAAAGCCCAAAATTCCTACTTTCTTTAGCTTTTCATGTCTTATAGCGAAAAATAAATACGAACTCGCTTGTATAGCTATTGGCCAGCGGAAGACAAATAAATGAGTTTTTGTCTAAATTAATAATTCATCGGTCGTATAGTTACCCTGCTTTAGTTTCCGGACTCCCGATCATCTAAAGGACCAAGCGAAACCGAGATTTTGTCTTGTTTGCTCATAACCTCAGGTTCAGTACCCGACATTCGCCATGCAAATGAATTAATTGTAAGTCCAATTAGCTTTCTTTGCCAAGGCAAAGACACTGAAGTATGAATATCCCAGCATGTGCAAGGTGCTTTTTGTGTTATTCCCGATTCACGAACAACTAACTAGTCGTAGTTTACAAGAATGGAATTCGGTTGACCATGAAAATTGAAAAGATCACCAATTCCTGCTCATTGGTTCCCGACTCTCTTCGTTTTTCATCCAGTCCCATCGAAGTTGCCACCGCCACCTCATCCAACGCTTTATTGTCTCCTCGTGTCAGCGCTTCTATCATATCCCTTCACTCTTTTTTCGCTCCTCCAGCAATATCGCTCCCGTGTGTCGCTTTTTGTGCCAACCGGGATCTTTATTTCTCTTTCCACCTTCTCCACTTCTCTTTCCGACGGCACGCTACGCGGTTCGGTGTAATCTTTGCGAAGCGGGGCTGCTCTCGATCCCACTCACCCACCCCCTCGATTCACAGAACTGCACAGCAGAGTGTAAACCGTCGAGTGCTCGAGGTGGAAGAGAGCTAGAGGGAGGAAGATGATCCCGCCTCAGGAGGGCGATGGGACTCCTCGGCACTCATTCGAAGCCGATGATCCCATCGGTGGACACCTACCTCCATACTCCTTCCTTCAGTTCACTCGTCTATCATGATCTTGGCCGTCAATGCTTACGAGTTGAAGCAGGTATTCTAGGTGTTCGGTGAACAATCGGGTTCATTGGCCTCCGGTTGGCAACAGTTGTTCCACCCGAAGGAGCAAAAGCCATCGAAAGTAGTCAGTTGTCGGTCGTAGTACAGGTGTGTGGGGTCTAACAATCAGAAAACCACTCGACCCCATCACAGATAGTTATACTTCTCTATTCAGCCAATAGAGTGTATTTCGAATAAGTACTTATCCCCGCGCTCGCACTTTCCTTCGGAATTTTTGTGTATAGCTGTTTGCAAAGCACTCGACTGATTAGATACTCGTTGCCACCCGCAGGGAAGTCTCTTTCGAGCAAACTCGGAGTGCACTAATCCATGGTTTTAGTTCACCAATCACCTAGAACTTTCTGTTCACAGATGTTGCACACGACCGACACATTCTTAGAGATGTCCATTGGGCGGCGGCTGCGACTGGGCTGGGCTGTGTGCCAAGCTCTCGTTCTCGCACTATTTATTTTAGCGTATTTCTCCGAATTTCGAAAAAGAACAGTATTTTTAGACACCCTTCCCCTGACTTCCTATTCTTCAATGTCATCCTTCGGTGGATGAATCAGTAAGCGCGAAAGTTAGTCATAGGGCATGTGCCGGTCAGGGTCTAGCGCCAGCGGGGCGGCTCTTTTCGTTTCTTCACCTATGAATCAACATTGCATATGCACACAGAGAGGCCCAATTTTCCCACTTATAACTATTCAAACGGACCCGACAGTCGAATGAACACAGTCGCCCCGGTGCCCTCGTCTCTCTTTCATGTTCTGTTGGCTTGCCGCCAAATGTTTTTCTGTTGATCAGTGTCTTGTTGACGGGAGCAGGAAAAGCCCGGGAGGCGATCAGCGAGAGATAGCAAGAGGCGCGGAGGGAACCCGCATGTTTTCTTGGAATCGGTCTCTGTGTGCCTTGTCCTCTTCGCCTCCTTTCATCGGATAGACCGCGGCGCCTCGGCGGGAGCAACGCCTGCAGTTGGTTGCCTGCGTCTCTCTTCCCGCGACGCCTCTATCGCCTTTGTTTCTCTGGGGCTGATGGGACGGCAGCTCCGCCCCCTCCCTCGTCTGTCTTGCTTCATCTCGATGTTGCAGAAATGTTGAGCAGTTGTGCCCCGTCTGTCCCCACACTTCCATTTCCGTTTCAATGTCTTGCCTTTTATCCTCTCTCAACTTCACTCTTTCTCGAATCTTCCTTCTGACTTGACGTCATTCACAACCTACCATTTACAGGTACATTAAAAACTAATCAAAATGTGTGACGACGAGGTTGCCGCTCTTGTTGTGGACAATGGATCCGGAATGTGCAAGGCCGGATTCGCGGGAGACGACGCTCCACGCGCCGTGTTCCCATCCATCGTCGGAAGACCACGTCACCAGGGAGTCATGGTCGGTATGGGACAGAAGGATTCGTACGTCGGAGACGAGGCCCAGTCCAAGAGAGGTAACAGCTCTACGATCGAAAGAGATTTTCAACTATACTGTTTCAGGTATCCTGACCCTCAAGTACCCAATTGAGCACGGAATCGTCACCAACTGGGATGACATGGAGAAGATCTGGCACCACACCTTCTACAACGAGCTCCGCGTTGCCCCAGAAGAGCACCCAGTCCTCCTCACCGAAGCCCCACTCAACCCGAAGGCTAACCGTGAAAAGATGACCCAGATCATGTTCGAGACCTTCAACACCCCAGCCATGTACGTCGCCATCCAGGCCGTCCTCTCCCTCTACGCTTCCGGACGTACCACCGGAGTCGTCCTCGACTCTGGAGATGGTGTCACCCACACCGTCCCAATCTACGAAGGATATGCCCTCCCACACGCCATCCTCCGTCTCGACTTGGCCGGACGTGACCTGACTGACTACCTCATGAAGATCCTTACCGAGCGCGGTTACTCGTTCACCACCACCGCTGAGCGTGAGATCGTCCGTGACATCAAGGAGAAGCTCTGCTACGTCGCCCTCGACTTTGAGCAGGAGATGGCCACCGCCGCCTCCTCCTCTTCCCTCGAGAAGTCGTACGAACTTCCGGACGGACAGGTCATCACCGTCGGAAACGAGCGCTTCCGTTGCCCAGAGGCTCTCTTCCAGCCATCCTTCTTGGGTATGGAGTCTGCCGGAATCCACGAGACCTCCTACAACTCGATCATGAAGTGCGACATTGATATCCGTAAGGATCTCTACGCCAACACCGTCCTGTCCGGAGGAACCACCATGTACCCAGGAATCGCCGATCGCATGCAGAAGGAGATCACTGCCCTTGCCCCAAGGTAAATATTTAGAATTCCCGATCCTAATCCTCATCAAGTACTTTTTCAGCACCATGAAGATCAAGATCATCGCCCCACCAGAGCGCAAGTACTCCGTCTGGATCGGAGGATCCATCCTCGCCTCCCTCTCCACCTTCCAGCAGATGTGGATCTCCAAGCAGGAGTACGACGAGTCCGGCCCATCCATCGTCCACCGCAAGTGCTTCTAAGCGCTTCGCTCCACTCGTTCTCCCCTACATCTTTCTCTTTACCATCTTTTTTCAATTGTCACCAAATTGTTATGGTCCCTTTTGGGACAATAACAAATTTCGCTCTATCATCATTTGAACATCATGAGACCATCCAAAAAAGACCATCAAGATTTTATTTCCGACCCTGCCACATAAGAAGACCTTTCTACAATTTGCTCTGTTCTTTGTTTTGTGCATATTTGTTTCTAATTGCTACTCGCTATACACAAAATTTACAAAATAAAATGTTCCGGGCTCATAATCGCTTGTGAATATTACAATGATACGGTTTCGAGAGGCTAGACAAACTCGAAGTGAGAATGGACAAGGCAGAGCAGTAATCCAGAAGTCTTTTATTTCAGGTTATCATTCGAAGTCCTCCGTGTTGATCCAGGACAGCTCTTATCAGTCGCATGTAGAAGTGACTTGCTCCGAGTAAAAGGGGTCACTGGTTCGAAAGTCGAGCGACTGTTTCATTTAATCGGAGAGTACTCAATGTGATAAGTTGTCAGCTTCAAATCTGGGAATACACCAAGCTGGGGAAGCTGTTCGCTGGCAGAACTCCATCGAATCAGAGGAAAAAAAACCTTTCGGCATTGAAGAAGCCAGAAAAAACAACGTTTTAACGTTAAAATAGTTCAAAAATATATTAGATCAGTAGGAAAACATTTTCAAAAACAGCAGCATAACATGTTTGTATATTTATTTTCGAAGAATAATCGAGTATATTAGATAATTCAGTGGTCGCCAGGGTATGTTGCTGAAGTGCATCGAAGTAGATCCATCGAGTTGATTTGGTGCTTTTCGAAGTCGTCATTGACACGGTTGGTGGGGGGAGAGCGAAGAACCCAACAACTCTCACTCTCTCTCTTCCGAACCCGAGAATCCCGAAGCAATGGCTCTATGTGAGACTCCATCTGAAGCGTCACAGCCATGCAGTCCACTCTCTCTCTCTTCCGATCCCGAGAATCCCGAAGCAATGACTCTATGTGAGACTCCATCTGAAGC